>VDFB02049245.1:0-18797 GCA_007258455.2 Sequoia sempervirens | reverse complement strand
CCTAATCAGTATGAGAAAATAATGGAGCTCTTTTAACAGTTTCATTCTGTTGATTCAAACTCTAGTAGTGTGTCCAAAAAATGTGCAATCATTACATTTGAAAGTTTTGTTGCAATATTTTAACAGTTGATGCCAAACTCATTATTTGTCTTTTGGGACTGTTTCTTCTGAAATGCGTTTTTTTTATGTCCACCTGTAGACACACCTTTAAAGATTAACATACATCAATGTGGGATGCTAATATAACATTGTAATTGTTGGACTCTGCTAAAATAGTCCTCTGTTTCTCCAGGACCATGGGCCTTCCTTGAGAACTTTCTGTTTTGTTTATCATACCAAAATAAATCTGCTGTCAAATGAAGACTCTGTTCCAGAAGAATTTGGGAACCTAAGAATTAGCTGTAGAAAATTAAAGCGAATTCTTGTAAGACAGACAACTGATCACTGAAACTACAAAACTGAAGCTTGAAACTCAAATTTCTAGAAGAAAAGGATCTAGATTATTTGAACAGGAAAAAGAAGGAAAAAACATCTGAAATAAAAACCAAATAGAACTGCATGTAAAGGATCCAATTGCACATAAGGAAGATTCTTTTTTCAAGAATACATGGAAATGAAATCAGGCCTAGTGGACTTTTGAGGTCAGTGTAGATGCTGTACTTGGCCACGGAATTTATTATTCTAAGTAGCCGGTTCGTTGGGTTCTGGGCTAGGTCCTGGTCCTGGTTCGCTCCTGGTTCGGGTCCTGGTTCGGTTCGCCTGTGGGTTCGACCAAGGTCCTTCATTTTTGGGTCTGGTTCGCCCAGGCAGAACCCAAGAGAACCCGGGCAGAACCCAGACAGAACCCAATACGGATACGATTCGGCACCAATACGGCATGGATACCGTACCTTCGCGTCTTCAAAAATCCGCACTAATTTTTCCGCTCCAGATTCATAGTGATTCTGTTCAACTTTGTTTCATAGGCGTTTTTTCTGATATCTTTTTTGAGCGCGATTTTCCTCATAGGTTTTCCTGTGCGATTTTCCTCATTTTCTTTCCTGTGCGATTTTCCTGGGGTTTTCATGCGCGTTTGGCCTGGCGTTTTAGATTTTAACAATTATCATATAATAAATTAAAAGAAACCTAATTTAAAAATGCATATAATAAATTAAAAGAAACCTAATTTAAAAATTTCTAATTGTATAGTTTTATTTATAAATGTTTTAATTTTTTTAAATAATTGTGTTCTATAAATTTTGGTATTTTTGTCTTTTATTAAATAAATTATAAAGTTACGAGTAAAGATATATCAAAGTTATATTATGAGTCTGAGAGAATATTATAATAATTAATAAATTTTATAATAAAAATTAATTAATATTTTTAATAAAATAGAGTATTTATATTATCTAACATGAAACTTAACTTCTAATATAATTATTATTTGTTTTTCAATATATATTAATAATGTAACAATGATACAAAATAATGTTTTAGACTGCGAGAAGACATCAAAATGGCTAGTATTTATATTATCTAACATGAAACTTAACGATGAATATTTATCATGCATGTTTTAAATGACATTCAAGTTTATGGTTCATGCTTCTAGGCTGCATATATATATATATATATTTACATGTTTTTGTAATTTGTACTAACGAACCCAAGACGAACCGAACCCACCCCAAAATTTTGCCGAACCGGGCTAATCCCAACCTCGCTGAACCCAACCTCAACCAACCCGAACCGCTACTTAGTTTATTATTTAGTCTTACACACACTGTGTGGAAAAATCAATTTGAAAGGCCTAATATGTTAAGGCCTAGTCATATGTATATTTACTTTTTATGAGTTTACATTTTTTGTGTGTGGGGTAATATTAACTTTTTAACTCTACATTTATGTCAGTGTAGATGTTGCATTTGGCAGTGTTTTAGTCTCATATAGGGTATTTATAGAAATCAATTTAAAAGTCATACTTCTGTAAGGCCAAGGCCTATTTATAGTGATCCTTTGATGAGTTAATATTTTTTGCATTTGGGACAAGCAAGTTGACATGATAATCTTTGTTAAATTAATGTTTTACTCCAGTATCCTGAGATTAGTTCTTTCTAGGATGAAAATTTAGTTTAACTTGAGTACCTTGTAAAGTTTATTTGTTGCTGGGTATGCATGGTGCTGTATCTTCACAGCTGGAAACAGCACATAGTCAGATACTATAGCACCACCCACTCTTGGACTTGCTTTGATCCCAAAGAAATTGGAGTGTTTGACGTTGAAGTATTTCTTGCTTGTATCTGGTGGCAGCCCACAAGGTGGGTTCTTGAATGCTTATATGTTTATATCAGTAGCTCTTGCACTTCTTTCTATCTTGTTAATTTCTGCATTTATCTTGGCTAGTATTTGAATTACATAGAAAAATGAAATGTGATTTAACCTTAGCAAGCAGTTTGGCAATTTTGCTGTCTGAAAGACCACTGTTTGAACCAAGTATCAAACCTATGATAACATTTAAATGCTTTCCTTTCCCAAATTTCATGTATGAGTCATAAATGTCTGGTTGTAAGTATAACAGATCCATCCATCTTTTTGGGAGTACTCCATATGTGTTATTCTAAAGTCCACATTGAACAAGTTTTCTCAATACAGTGGCAGATTTGTCTGGACACTGGACCACTGTATCACTTACAGTTTCTAGTATTTTTTCAACTTCTCAATGATACAGATACTTACAATCTCAAGGCTCCCAATATATTCTATTTAAGCATCTATACAAGCTACTAATGTTCTGAATCAGCAACATATTATATCTTTTCTGCTGTGTTACTGGGTATATGCAGTATACTGGACATACCCAGACACAATTGTTGTAGGTTCAGATGCTGGGTTTGGCCTGGCCTCGGTATGCCCAGAGCACATCCTGGAAAGACCACAAACCAAAAAATATATATTTTTAAATCACAGTTAAGCTGAATTTTCTTTTCATGAATGTTTGCAAAGTCTTAATCATGCTGAAGTGACTGAAACCACTGCTTCATTAGTGATTTTCCATGTAGTGATTTCCCATTGGTATTTTCCCAAACCACAGGGCAGAGCAGTGTGATGTGGAGGATTGGGGTTTATCTAATGGCCTGTATTCCAGCTCAATGTTGAGATTAATGCAAACGAAAGTGACAGGATCTGCACCCTTGGATCTTCCTAGCATTGACAGCACAGATTAGACATTGGAGCAGCTGAACAAAGATAGAGCAAAAATGTGCCTGTTTTGAATGGCAGCAGCAAAAACCTGGTTCTGAAACCTTGTGCAGAAGTGATTATTATTAATCATAATATTTGTTGGTGTGAATATAAAGTCTTGTACCTAGTAATTTGTTTTGCTAGGGACTTAGGGGACTTATTCACATGATTAAGTTTACTTAGGATATAAGATTCCTTCTAGAAGTTTTAGTTGGCTTTTCTAGAACTTATCTTATCTAGCTTTATTGCATGATTCCTAGGTAGTTAGTTTGTTAGTTGTCACAACTAAATGCCAGTCCATTTCAAGACTAGAGCAAAGCTGAAGTACAATACATTGACCAGCTAGACCTGCATAATATTTCTAGCAATTAACTATACATCTTCCTTAGGCTACTACTATCACAATAGAAGATTGAAGAGATAAGAAACTAGTATATTCTAGTACATAGACTTCTATTGGAAGACCCAAAAGAATACTGACATACCAGATACTAGTATTAATCCTCCTAAGCAGATGTATCCCTTGCTAGGCCTTAACTATTAGCTTCACGCATGTTGCCACCCCCATAGCCTCTGCCACTACTAGAGGCTACAGCTTAGCCAAATGAATTAGGGCTTTGATGCTATCATTGCCTGGTGCTTTTTGGAAAGGAGCACACATTTGAGCTCAATTGATTGATGAAGGAAGCTTCCATTGGCCGAAGGCTAAGTGACACTCAATTTCTTCTAGCTCTATCATCATAATTTAGACGCTATTGAGAAGTGATGTGTGCACTGCAATAGGCACATAGGAATTAGGGGTCACCCTACCTGTTGTGAGCTTTGCATAGTCCAAAATCGCCTCTAGACTATTTCTATACTTAGGCTTGATAAAGAAAACAACCAACATCCTAATTGCCACTTTGTCTCAGATGTGTTCTTCAAGCTTCAATATGAATTGGGTTGAAATATCATTATTGACCTTAGGTGAAACCGACCCTTGCACAATATCCTTTCCCAAAACTTTGTGTTGGCTAGGTAAGTGATCTCGTTGCATTGCTTAAAAGTTCTTCCAAATCTATATTTTGTGTTGAGGCCATTAAAAGCTATTCTCTATTTCAATGTCTTGAGCCTCACCACCTTCATTGCAATTTGCAACTCCTCATAGAAGGGCATGAAAACAAGGATGAAGTAAAGATTAATTTATTTTCTTAAAGCTTGAGCCACCTTCATATTTATACGTTATCATTAATGTATTATATAATATACATTAACTATATTTAGATTAGTTACTTATGTATATATTTATTATTTCTTTATTGTTAACTTATTTTATTTATATATTAGATTATTGCTTTTCTTTTTCTTTTTTGATCAACAAGATGTGGGGCGAGGGCCCATTCCCATGTAAAATATCATAATCTAGAAGAGAAAAAAATTAGGAGTTGACGTACTCTAGAAGAGACAATACATAGAAAAGGATCGCAACTGAAAACCCAACCAACCCAACCTTACATGCATAAAGAAAGAACTTAACAAAGATGTTTGCTGACAAAAGGAACTTATGTTTTTTGCTTATGTTTGCTCTTGGTGAGGAGAGCTTCCATTGTTCATTTTGTACCATCATCCATTGAATCTTGTGCATCCATTCTTAGTTTTTTGCCTCAGATCTCCTACCTCATTGTTACTAGACTACCCATTATTTGGCTTTGATATCTTGCTTGCAGTTTGAGAAATGGAGGTAAAAATGATGGAGACCAATTCATCCTCATGCTCCATGAGTTCAGTATGGCGAAATTCATACTTCCTAGAGAAAGCTTGATAAAGGTGATCATAACCATTTGAAAAACAATTGCTATATTGCTTGTGATCTTTCATGCTAGTAGAAATTTGTTGATTGTCCTAGAAAACCACCATAGTGCCAAGGGCCTTGTCACTTGGAAAAACAGCATGGGCTGAAGTAAAACTAGCAACCGCATCTTGAAGGAGGGTTGCGGGGGTGAATATTTTGTTATTTCACCAAACAAAGTCATCATCAGGGCTATCTTTCTTACAAACCCATTTTTTGAGGTTAAAAGCTTGGAAATTGAAACAAACTTTGTAGATTTAGCGAGTGATTTTGTGCCCATTTTGATGACGTCTGAAACAATGCTCTCGAAGGCCCTCATAATTGAAATATTGCATTCATGAGCCATATGATGAATTGATTTTGACCATCTGCGTAATAGGCTTAGGAATGTTGATCATCGCACAAATTTTGGAAAATCTTTTTGGCTTATCAATTTGGTCCTCCTCCAATTTGATGATTTTACCAACTTTTAAAGAGACCAAAATCTTGCAAGATTGGGGGAAGATGGTATAATCATAGCGAAATTGGAATGTTGGTCATTCTCACATTGGCATGATTGAAGAAGGGAGTCCAAGAAGTCATGAACATACTTGATTTTCTGTAAAACCAAGGGCCATGGAAGATGACTAGAAAGAATCCATGATCTAGGATTTCTATTGAAGGAATCTCCAAGTTGCATGAATTCTCTTTGCTCCATGCCAAAAAATCCTCCATATGGGGGCATTTCCCCATATTTCTGATGACAATGGATCTGGATCCAAGTTTCTCAGAAAACTCATTGATATATTTGTTAGAAATAAAAATTAACAGGTTCGGCAGTCAATGTAATCTTTGAATCCGCCATAGTGAATTTAAAAGAAGATTCCAGTGTAGGAGGGCAAGGAGGAGGCTCAAGGATCAATGAGATGTTTTCCCCATACCTGTTAGAAGGCATGTTGGACCACAAAACCTCAAATTTGTCTTTTAACCCTAGATTTGAGTTAGAGCATTCCTTTTGGCTTTTGCAGAAGTCACCATAGCTGTGAAAAGGGCTTGTGGCATTTTTGCATGCATTGAAGATTTTTGGCTCCGAAGCTGAAGGCACTTGGTCGATTGAGGATGCCTTGACTACCGCTAAAGGCACATACCCAGTGTTCTTTTTTCCATTCGGCACTGCTTGAGCAGTAGAAGACTGAAGAACTCCGTTCTTGAGTGGATCAAAAGAAATTCCATTGTTTGATACCAAAGAAAACCACTTACCTGAAACATCCTTTTGCAGCTTGTTGTTAGCCTACATCTTCCTTTCACCGCTCATCTAGAATTGCTCGCTCTCCATCCAATTATATTATATTATTGTTAGTATGAATATTTTTATATGTTTTAGTATTTTATATTTGCTTTTGTCACCATAGCTGTGAAAGGGCTTGAGGTATTTGCATGCATTGAAGATTTTGCATTCCTTTTTTTGCAGAAGTCACCATAGCTGTGAAAGGGCTTGAGGCATTTTGCATGCATTGAGATTTTGCATTCCTTTTGGCTTTTTGCAGAAGTCACCATAGCTGTGAAAAGGGCTTGAGGCATTTTTGCATGCATTGAAGATTTTTGGCTCCAAGCTGAAGGCACTTGGTTGATTGAGGATGCCTTTGACTACCGCTAAAGGCACATACCCAGTGTTCTTTTTTCCATTCGGCACTGCTTGAGCAGTAGAAGACTGAAGAACTCCGTTCTTGAGTGGATCAAAAGAAATTCCATTGTTTGATACCAAAGAAAACCACTTACCTGAAACATCCTTTTGCAGCTTGTTGTTAGCCTACATCTTCCTTTCACCGCTCATCTAGAATTGCTCGCTCTCCATCCAATTATATTATATTATTGTTAGTATGAATATTTTTATATGTTTTTAGTATTTTATATTTTCTTTGTACAGTCAAATCCAGCTGTAGCAAACCCAGGAAAAACAAAATCAGTGAACTGCCGAACCTGAACTGGCAACATAGCTTTTCTGTTGTTTTTTGCTGTTAGACTTGACTGGTTTACTTTTTTGTGAAGAAGCATCAGAGACAAACTTGGTTTCATGTTAATTTTGGCAAACCATGTGCTTCATCATTTATGGTTTCATTGTGCATATTGCAGACATGCTTTACTGATATTCACTGTTTCTATATTTATGGTTTATTCAATGTATTGCATTATAACATCACTAAGGTATAGGTTCTCAAAGAATTAGGTTAGATTTGGCATTAGATTGATTAGACACAAGATTCCTTGATGTTTCCGAATGTCACTTTATTTGTACTACCTAATTCTTGCTTTTACATTGAGGGCATGGGGATGGGCAACCCTTAACCCACTGTGAATATCTCTCTGCTTCAATTATTTGATCCATTGTCATAGCAGCTTGCTTTGAAACCTCTTAATCTTGCAGATACTGCTATGACCTAAGTATAATCTATGGCATTTTTTCATTCCAGTTCCCATTTATTCTCCTAAGGCCTACTGGGTTTGTGACCTTCAAATTGTATTTTCTTTGATGTTTAATATGAAAGAATCTTAAGCTGTCTCAAATTTATCATATATATTTTTGGAATGCCCTCTTATCTAAACTTTGCATGTATGGCCATATGACCATGAAGTGGCTCTGATACTCTTGTTTTTAACAAAATTTGCTGTTTTTTTAAGGCCAGAAATCTGTTATTGTAATCTGATTGAAAACTGATGGTACAGTAGAAGTTGGGGCGTATCACCTAAGAGTCTTAACTTAAAGCCACATATGTCTGAAGTGTTTTATGATTTTATTCTTCTGATCATGATGTAATATGTAACTGATAGCTGAAATTCCAAATCTGAAATCTGAGTTTCTTTGTGTTTGATGACTAAAATCTTTGAACTCCGGGAGAAAGATACGTTTGGACTATTTGGACAGCAAAGGCGGCGAGAAGAAAACATTAGAAGGAAAACATAAAGATATTTTTTTTATTAAATAGCATTTCTAGTATGTCTGAAGTGTTTTATGATTCTATTCTTCTGATCATGATGTAATATAAAACTGATAGCTGAAATTCCAAATCTGAAATCTGATTTTCTTTTTGTTTGATGACTAAAATCTTTAAACTCGTGGAGAAACAGACGCTTGAATTATTTGGACAGCAAAGAAGGCAAGAAGAAAACATTAGAAGGAAAACATAAAGATAATTTTTTTATATTAAATAGCATTTCTAATGGTATAACTATACATTTAATAGGGAAGGATTTTTTTCCGAATAAGTGTGTATGTCAACTCAGGTCCAAAGGACTTCCAAAGGCAGTATTAATGCTGCTTTTGGATATGGAATATGTTCTTTCATAGATTCTCTGCACAATTAGTTAACCTTTATGACTGGTCCCCTTTTGATGTGAAATAAGCTATTTTACATGGTAACCTTTATTATATTAGCTTTATTTACTAGAGTATTTAAAATTCTATTGTAATATGACAAAAATGTAGTTGTAGTTTCTTGTAAGCCATATGCTGGCTCTTTTAGCATAGACAAGGAATCCATTTGCTGAAAGGATCTAACAGAAGACAATTTGTAGTTCTTGGAGAAAGGTTCAATAGGAGATTTAAATTAAAATATGGAGCACTGCAATGAAATGCCTCATTTTCAGGAGGGAATGAGAGGGAAATGCTTCATTGTGTTAGTAGCACAAGAGGAGTGGCTATGATGACAGGGACAAGTGGAGATTTTAGTTGAGAAACACATATCTGCACTGAATTTGATTCACCTTTTTGTTCCCCAACGCACCTGCTTATTGACTGCTATCTGAGTATAGGAGTACTTTTGACAAATGGAGTTTGCTGAGTTTTATATAAATTCTCTAAAAGCCTTTGGTCTTGGTCTAACTTTGGTTTTCAGAAAACAATGTGAATCTACCAATCCAATAGTAGAAAATTTATCAAATTGACACTTCATTATTTTTCCAGTGAACTTCTGTTGTTTGGAAATGAATTAGTGAAATTTAAGTCCATAGGCAAAATAATTTGCCAGTTCAAAGATTTTGGACAATTCTCTAAACTGTGTAAGATATGCTAGAATATAGCACTTTGTACATGCTTACTCACAAAACTTACTTGTGCATTTGGAAAAGTTTGGTCTGATCTGTATGATCATCATCCCAATTCCCAGTAAAAGAGCGCCCAGGGAATTTTAGACCTGTGCTTCATTGTCATCTTGGCTATTAATTTGCATTGTCTGGAAGTGACTTCATGTCTGGACCTATTGTATAGTTGGGAGCTGTTATTTAGTTAGGTTGTCTTTTGCTCAAGAACCTGCCTCACTACTTGATGATATTGCTGTAGATCTTCTAAGTTAGTTTTGTCTGTTTGCAGAAATGAATGTCGGAATGTCATAAAATGGATTGTGATCTTGACGCCCTTGCATAAACAAACTAGAGCTTCTAAATGCTTGAGCCACATGTTTTCAAGTTTGGCTAAATTGCACATAATAAAGGCTATTTTGTCATTTCAATTTGTGAGGTCTTAGTTTATAATTTTTTTGATAGCATTTACAATTCATTATTTCAGCAGGCTCTATGGGTTGTTAGGAAAAAGAAACAAATATTAGATTAACATCCACAAATGACTAAAGTAGAATAACAGGACTTGAAAGTATAGCCAGTTTGAGCAGAGAAGAACCAAGGTAAGAAAAACCTATGCTGTGAAAGTACATGAAAATGCAAAAGCAAAAGCAAAGAAACAAAGCGAGTGTAAACTGAAAATGATTCGAATCCCTAAATATATGCAAGTAGTTGTCACAAAGGATATACCATTCCGAATAATGGTGAGAGTGAATGTTCCTTGCATTTCAGAAATGGGTGTGGGGATGGGGACACAGCATTTGGGGGATGACGTGCCCCCGTATAATATGGATAAAACTGTCTTGAAAATATAAAAGATAACTGGCCACTATTTGACACCTGTATGGTAATTGTATGCTACATTTTTTATATCTATATAGTGTTGAAAAAATAAAAGATAACTGGTCCCTATTTACGACAACTGTCTAACAATTGTATATCAACTTGGATGCCTTATTGAATGTATATGTGTGTGTGTGTTGGGGGGGTGGGGGGGTTTACAAGTTTACCAGTACATGACATCAAGATTCAAATTTAGACATTTGCATAATGCTTGCAGTTTAAGATTCAATGTTCAATGTTCACTGTTTCAAGTAACAGCAATAAAAAAATAAAATTTCATTGTTCAATGGTGTGCTTTGAAGGAGCCTGTTTAGAGGAAGCATCCCCAAAATCATGGTGACAGAGAATGTTCCCTGCCATTCCTGCGTCTCAGAAATGGTTGTGGGTATGGGGACACAGCATTTGGGGCAGTATGCATCTCTGTGTAACATGAACAAAACTGTGTTGAAAAAATGAAAGATAACTGGCCACTATTTACAATGACACCTGTACAACAATTGTTTACTACATTGAATATTACCGGTGGGGAACTGAGGGAGATTATGCAAGTGAGGTTTGAGTTTTCCCAGGCCTTTCTCCAGTCATCATTAAGTACTACATCTATTACTACTATCGAGAATGTTTCAGGCATATGAATTCCCATCTATCATATCAGCATAAAAAATAATAATAGCTACATCTTCGTCCTGGTGATGGATCACAGATGAGATCAAAACAGTGATATGGATGTTGTCTATCTGATATCACATTTCCAGAATACTTCTTCTATTTCTGATGAACTATGGAAGCTTAAAAACTCTGATAGAATCTTAAAAACATTATTATTGGCCACTTTGAAGGAGCAATTCTCTCTGGAATAATCTTCTTGGGGAATGATTAAAATTAAATCCCTATGCCAAACTTCGGTAATCTGGAGATCAACTTGACATATAACCCCATGGATAATTAAATAACATGACTAAGGGGTCAAATAAAAAGATAACTGTTAGTTGATGACTGAGAGCCAAGTCCCCAATGCTTAGTAATGTGGTTGGGCGTTATTGGATTTTTTCACTCTAAAAGAGTTTCTCCATCTCCTGAATGCTTATTCAGGAGTGAAGTCACAAGGAAATTAGTGACTATATTTTTCTCTCTTCTTGCATGCCCAACCTTGATCATCTTTATAGATTGCATTAAAGATCTGATGTACTGTCCCAGTACCTCCATCTCCAGGATGGCTGAGATGGGGTCTAGGTCCTGGTAATGCATCCCGCAGAACACTGATCTTTCATTGTATCATTCAATGACACCAGATTTTGTCTGATAAAGAATCAAATCTAAATATATTATGATCAAGCTAACACTGTGGAGGTAATTAAATGAGTCAGTTTGCTTTCAACCAAGTCAGAGGATGATGGTGCTAGAGATAACGAGTAGACATGCCAAACAAGTAAACTTAACTGATGCCACTGACTTACTTTCAGAAAATCTTAACTGATGCCACTGACTTATTTTCAGAAAATCTTATCCTGATTGAGTATGTCAACTATGGATTGAACTATTCTAAGGAAGGGGAATTACATCTCATTCGGTATTAACAGATGCTGTAGAGATTACTTTAGCATGTAAACCTTTTAATCTAATGTATTTGTAATTCCAAAATGTGTTGATTATGTTAAGGCCAGGGTGAGGACAGATCTTATGTATCAATGTTGACTAATTTTGACTCCGAAAGGATGAACGTTGTTCTTGTTCTGTTATCTAATAGTAATAACTAATAAACATATTCTCCAGTTCTATCTTGTTTTTCTTTCTTGCAAACTTTCAAACTAAAAATGCTTAATATGTTTTGCAAAATGCATGAAGATGATTGTTTGGTAAAAGTTTTGTATGAACTTGCATTTAATATGACTAACAAATTTGTGTTCTATATTCTTCAGACAAGGATAATTTGTGCCTTTATGGATTTCCAAACGAGACATGGGAAGTCAATCTTCCTGCTGAGGAGGTCCCTCCAGAGCTTCCTGAGCCGGCTTTGGGTATAAATTTTGCAAGAGATGGCATGCAAGAAAAGGATTGGCTATCATTGGTTGCTGTTCACAGTGATGCATGGCTTCTTGCAGTTTCATTCTACTTTGGTGCAAGATTTGGATTTGACAGATCTGACAGGTAAGTCTCTTCAACTCCAATGTTGACTTAAAATTTTAAATGAGGTAGTTGTGATCTTAGATTGTTGAAGATGACCCTTTGTTGGCTGCTATTCCAATTTGGTAATTTTGTACAAGGACAAAACTTGTAGTGTAATTGAATTTTGTCTTGCCCAAATACTCCTCGAAGAGATTGAAGACCAGCCCCATTTGTTTCTGAACTTCGATTTATATTAATGTTAAAAATTCGGAAGAGATTGAAGGATAATCTGATCTTACAAAAAATTGATTTGGAGTGCATAAATACAAGAATATTAATGTCCAAACAAAATATATCAGTTGGAAAATTATGTTAACAAGAGCAGATGGAATCCGTAGTATTCACTCTTAACTCACCTAGATTACATTACTCTGTGTGAACACATAATATCGTTTTTAACTTTTCAAACTGCTGAATTGAGAGAAGGTAAGACCTATAATAATGGAAGATGATTCCATACAAGTAAACACAAAAGGACAGCATAAACATAGGAATTGGTAAGGATATGCTATGGAGCAATGCAACAAAGATCTTTTAAATACAAAGGATAATGCCATAGTTATTGGGCTGCATTCCATGACATTTCTGGGATGGGAACACAGGTGACAAGTGAACATGTTTCTGGGATGGGGACAATAGGGGATGTGTGAGACATGTTTATTGGATGGTAGGGGATGGGAGGCCTTTTTTAATGGATGACAGAGGATGATGAGACATGTTTCTGGGACGGGAGGGAATAGACGCCTTTCATAAGGGTCAACAATTAACAAAAGGGAAAATTGAAAGAACATAGGAAACCTATAAATATCAATTATTCATATATAAGGCATTACATTATAAAACTATATTACATAACATTAGAGCTGAAGTAAGTATTCACGAGTTGACATAGAATTTAACAAAATTGCTTTGTTTTCATTGCCAATGTGCATCTATATCATATAATAGTTACAACTACAAAATGACAAAAAAATATAAAATCTGGTGCTGCACCTAATCTTCATCTGCTAACCCTACGTCAAAATTGGAGTGAGTCTGAATTGCTCCTAATATGAGGTAGCACCTCACCAAATGGTATCTAACCAACTCCTTCTATGTCTCATCAATTTGTGTGGCATCTTTGGGATCAACATTGTGATGTGAGGTTGGAGTGTAATGATACTTAGGTGTCATCAATCTTGAAGTCATAGGGCACTATGCATAGCCAACAACTTCTTTGATCATTGAGAGGTAACCCTATTCCTCATGATATACCAAATAAAGTTGTTTGTGAACCAATTCCTTTTTGTAATAGGGGAAGTAGCAACTTGTGAGAGGAGGTGAGTGGCAAGCATCCTCGACTTCATCGTATCCTTGTCATGCAATGTCCACCATCCAATAGGGTCATATTGAACTAATGTAGCCCAATTTTTCCTAGCCTTTGGTTTGTTAAACGTTGGATGAAGATTGACAAAAGCGATCCATTGCTCTTGAAGTCTGGATGCCTCTTTAGTGTTGTACATCTTTTGAAGGGCCATCATAAACCTTTTCTTCATCTATCGATATTCAAATGGGACACTCTATTAGTTCTTGGTGCATACCATTTCAATTTTAGTGCATAGGCTTCCATTTGAAGCAATGTGTTCATGGCATTCCATCACCATGTCACAATGGGCCTAATATGCTCATATAGTCTCAACCTAGGGTTTCTATTATGAATTCCTTGCTTCATCTAACCAAGCATGCTGTCAAATGTCTGTTAAATTTCACCAAGACTAGGAGAGTCTATAGCAACATTCTAATCACCTTCACAATGGTGAGATGAAAAAGCAAATGTATCTGCAAACAAAATATTAAAAAAAAACAAGACCCAATTTTGATTTAAAGTTAAAATACATAAATATTCAAAATTAAAATACAAAAAGGAAAAAAAAATTGATTTAGTAACTTAACTCAAAGTGGATCACTAATCATCTCTAAAGGTTTTCTGCTTCACACTCTTCTCTTCAGCTCTATTGGCCTTTGCTTACCTACTCTACTTAGTGTTAAGCATCATTAATGGTGAGTTGCTTAATTAAGGTTCTTAGTTTATCGAGTGACTTGACATTGTCATATCCCTTCCCATTTTAATATATATATGTATATATATTAAATGCAGGTTCTATTGGGGCCTGTGTCCTTAAAGAAAATACTGAGGAGCATACAACTGTGTCAGTTCTTATGTTCAAAAACATAAATCTATAAACATACAAAACTATACATTCACTCTAAACTATAACAAAAACTGCTTCTTATGTTTCGAAAACATACAAAAACTATACAACTATATTGCTTCTTATGTTTCAAAAACATACAAAACTCTACATTCACTCTAAACTAGTAGCAAAAACTGCTCCACTGCCTAAATCAGCCATCATGCCCAGTTCCATAGGAACTCTCAGTTAAGCATGAACAACACTAGATACAGAGAAATTGGGAGTTATGAAATCACTCAACACTCTCAACTAGTTATCCTGGAGAACTACTTTCAGGTTAACAAACATGAATGCCATTTCATTACAGAATTTCCTCAGGCAATCTACTCTTACCACAGTATTTCTCTGCTCAACGTTAAACCCTTCCTCACCCCTTGCAGTAAACAAGGCACAATGCTGAAGCTGGGCTGCCGAATTGTTATTATCAGAGGTATCCATGGGAGAAGCTTGAATTAAAGAATGCAGAACCAATTCAACTTTCTCATCACCTATCCAAGCCCTCAAATTGGATTCAAAGGTAGCCAATATACAAGTGATTTTATCACTTCTGATATTGGCCAGCCCATCTTCACCTTGTTAGTGTTTTAATTTGTCTCTTTCGAGACAACACAAAACTGAACAGAACAAGGGGATAAACCTCTCTTCAAATTTGCAGGGGAAGATCCTTGAAAACTAAAAGCTATCCTAAGCCCTAAGCTATAAGCAAAATTCATAGTTATGTACACCTTTTCATATCAAAGGGGAGGTTGCATAAATGAAATGAATTCTGCCCTTTTTTTGAGCGGATAAGCACAAGACCTAAAATGTTCTCTCACAGAGGAGGTTTTTATGATTAAGACTTGCAACTGAAACAAAGTAAATTAGATCACAAAATGCTTCCGAACTGACTGAAAATTGAGACTGGCAGATCCACACATAAGAAAGGATAAACGACCTACTTCTATCAAACATCCACAATGCAAGGTTTCAAGAAAATGGACACTTGGAAGCACACAAAGTTAGTTGCTAAGATATATACAGTGCAACACCATTCTCTACTTTAATTCACTTACAAAATTTCACATACAAAACACACTTGAAACTCAAATCAATTCTCAAATGATAATTTCTATAGCCTAAGATCAACTTCAATTCTCATGAACTAACACTTGTGCCCAAGGCACTTTTATATAGCTTTACAAAGAATATCTTTTTGGGATTTGAAAATAATAATTAATTATCCCAAAAGAGATGTCAAACAAATCTTCCAAAAGCTGTAGAAAAAGTGGGAAAGTAAGATACTTTAAAGCTTATCTAATTTGAACAGCTCAAAGAATAAAATAGCTCCTCATTTCTGCTCAGAAATAGAACATTGGAAATAACCAATACCAAATGTAGCTGGTTCTAAATATAGTAATTTGCACACAAGCACTCTACGATTTTTAAAACACTTTTCACATTGCAACCTCTTGAATTCTTTGATGAACTCTTAAGACCTTGTTCATCGTGAGACTTATTGATACAAGTGTAATGACTCAAATATTGATGCTAATCTCATGTCTGGTTGTGGAAGATTGCAAACCCTAGAAGAATAGTAGACCCTGACCTAACAAAGAATTTATTCCATTCCACTTCACATTCCTCAAGATTAACAATTTGAGTCTCTGCAAAGCGTTGTGAACTCAAAGCACAAATGTTTCTAAATCCAGCTTGCAAACAACTTGATTCATTGAAATTATGATTTTTATGATTCTTGAACCATAGTGATGTGCACTTGCCATTACCAACTCCAAACATTGAATTAAACTACATTCCATTAGCTTGACAGCAAAATGATTTTTGGCCTTAATTCTTTCATCGATTTTTAGATTGAAGATGCTCATATGCCCAAGCAAAGTATCCTGCATAAGCTGACCATCATTTATCAATGTGGTCACAAGATCAATCACATGCTCATGCAACTCTGTTTGTTGAAAACTAGCCTTCTATGCTGTGGGTTTTTAGAATGGAAAAAAGATGAAAACAGCCACATGGGAAGGAAACAAAATAAACCCTAAGGCTGTTAGAACCAAAGGTGAACAACTATAAAATGGAAATTTATTTTTAACTAGTGCATAACCAAATGGAGATTGAAGGAAAATAAATCAGCAACTCAAAGAAATATGGAACAAAAGAAATAGGCACATAACATAGTGTTTTTCTCTTCTTAGACTGTGGGGCTCCTGTTGGGTATGCCTAGGCTACTGCCTGTGTGCCTGGGCTCTGTACCCAGGGATGATCCCGCCGTACCAGGGCCTGAACTGTACCCACATGGGTACCTGGGTCAAATATGAAGAACCTGGTAACTTAGTATTTTTGCTTTCTCAGTTGACTAGCTTTCTTCCATGTGGCACCACCTTTTTATGACTTTGGCCACTTGATCCAAATGGTGTGCCTCTTTGCCTTCTCTGCCACTGTCATAAAACACAGGCATGTCCCTTCAGTTTCACTGTGAGGGGTTTAAGTTGGTTGCGTGAGAGCTAAAATTCTTTCCACTGAGCAAAAGTGATAAAGGCATGCGCTTTTGGAGACTAAGTTGAGCTAACTAGATGATGGTGCATGCCTGGATAGTCTTTGCCATGACAAAAGTGACATGGATGTGTGCCTTGGATTTTTGCCACTTTTTAGTCTCGGGCAGAAATTTCAATTAGTTAGCCAAGCCAACTTTAGCCAATCCTTGCAAATTGACCGAGGATACCACAAATTGAATTTGATTCAAATGCAATGACGATCAATCTTCACGACAAATGGGAAAAAGCAAGTAAGAATGACAAGTTTTGTTGGGGTGTAACACACCCAAGATATACTTAACATAATTCAGAGAAGTGCTATCTACAATTCTGAAGCACACCTTAAAATCATTATCTGATATTAACCTACTGACTGCTTGGTGTTCCACTATCCTGCTCTCATCCACAAATTCCTTTGCCCTAAAATTCCTCCCTCCCTCTACATACTACTCTCCACTATTAGAGTCCCAACAATGCTGTGAACCATACTTAACAAAATTTCTCTAGCACCATTTTCTTGTACTTACCCATATATAATGATATTAATAGAAGTTAAAGCTCTTACACTTTGTATACTCAAAGGGATAAAAACAATTATTTCCCACACACCTAACAAAATGCTCTCAGCAACCTATTAACAAGCCTTTATAACATTACACCTAACAGGTTGATGGCATGTGGCTCTGTGAAAATTTGGAGGGGGGTGTCTAGAATTGATTGAATTCTTCTCCAAAGTAGACCCTAATGCCTACTTATCTTTACCATGCTTTGTTCCATTCCATTGTTAGCAAGGCAATCTGCTACGCAATTACTCTAACGGAGACAATGTATGTACCCGACCTTCTTGAAGCTGGTTGCAACTATTTTTATTTCCTTGAGAAGATTTCTATGTTTCCAATCTGCAGTTAAGTACTTCTCACAACCATTTATCACCACCCTCAAATCACCTTCCATCTCCAAACAAGAGCAATTCTCTACATTAGCCATTTTCAGTCCCTCCAAAAGTGACATGGTCTCTGCTAGATTATTCGTTTTCAAGTCGAGAAGGAAGGAACTTCCTTCAACAGAACTCCCATCTTCCCTTTGTAACACTACTGGTGCCCATGTTGGGCACATATTCCCTTCTGCTGCTCCATCAAAGTTCAAGTTTTATGAACCCAACTAGGTTTTTGCCAAATGACATTCTTCCTTCTATTCTGATTTGCTATTGCCCTGTGAACAGGGCACCATTGAAATATATTGTCACATTAATTATTAATGATGACAAATGCTGCGAATTCAAAATTCAAGTTACAATTGGACATCCATCATTAACAAGAAGTTTGCAGTTACAAATTGAACATTGAAAATCCACCAACCAAAATGAAAATGTTTAAGTGTATTGAGCAGCAAGCTGAATTATTGGAGTCATCATCAAATGAAAATTCTATGAATTGTTCCTTGTCATTGAGATTGTTGGAATCAGTTAGCTAATAGAATGATATGCAACCAATATTAGTTGCACACCTTGGTTGTCATGAACTTGCTTTGACTTCTTGCGCTTTATATCCGACTGTGCTATTGAACATTCCTTGCACTCATTTGTCTTGCAACTAGTGAGGTGTAGGGCATTATATACAACAAGAAGTTTCTCCAGTCTCCTAGTGGTAATCCCATTTCTATTATCAGAGTGGATAAAGCTACATGTATATTAATTCCTCTCTGTTGTAGAGAAGCTAGAAACTTGTGTGGAAGGAGGTGAATGGCTGTTGTTAATAGCAATTACACAGGGCCATATAGCCATCACCAATTATTTGGCTTTTCCTGCGACATACTGTGTCTATCTATCTGAGCCTAAGTCTTGTAGCCTAGATATCAGCAAATTTGGTCCATCGAACTGTGATT
>VDFB02049244.1:0-16208 GCA_007258455.2 Sequoia sempervirens | reverse complement strand
AACCAGAATGGATGAATCCCCAATGGAACCAATCCCAGTGGTAGGCTAACTAGTAGCCACAGTGGCAAGAAAATCAATCCTCATGGCAACAGAATCAAAACCAATTCCAATCATGGAAAAATGAGGGACAAACACCTCCAGCCCTTAATGCCCCTAATGCTCCCAATGATTAGGTGAATCAACCCCAAATGCCAACTCAACCAGTTTCCAATCCAAAAAACACACATACTGATACAAACAACCCTAATGTAAATGTTATAGATGTTAATGACATACAGTTGCGGAGTCGAAATGTGCAAAATGCACCAACTGAGAAAATTCTAGAAAGAAGGGAAGAAAATGAAAATACAAATGAAGAACAAACCTTGGAGGGAAAAAAATTTGTCAACCAAGCTCCCTATCCTAAGAGATTGAAGGACGATAAAATCACTCTTGAAACATCTTCCCCCAATTACATGAATGTAGTTGATTCTCAACTTCTTAGAGAGTTGAAAAAGATTAACATTGAGATACCCCTATTACAGGCAATCAAAGATATACCAGAGATAAATTAGTTAGTTAAATCCCTTTACATGAAAACACCAGGAAGGAAAAAGAAAATTCCTTCAACAATTCAAGTAGGGACTAAACTTACTAATGTGTTATCAGGAAGACTGCTTCCACAAAAATATAATGATCCCGGTAGCCCTGTAATAACACTGAGTATCAATGGAATTGAAATACCGAATGTCCTAATTGATTTAGGAGCTGCCATAAATGTCATTACATCCGATACAGTTGAAATGCTAGGGATGACAACAATCCAACCAACAACAAATGTTTTGCAATTGGCTAACCAATCCACTACAAAACCAGAGGGTATTATAGAAGAGATCATAGTCACAATTGATACATGGGATTACCCAATTGACTTTTTGGTTCTCAAGACCAGAAGGAAAGATTCTAGATATCCAATCATATTAGGCGGACCATGGTTGTCTACTGCTGCAACCTTAATTGACTGTAGATCAGGAAGCATGATAATATCAAATGGACAAAAAAAAAAAATTGTCACTCTATCCACCTACACAACCATCAATTCAGATAGACACTCAATTTTGGGTGGATGAAGATTTAGAATAAAAAGGTGATGGTATTGTGGAATTAGCCATGGTAACAATAAGTGAAAATATTCAAGAATGCGAAGAACAAGAGTTAACTTCAGAAAATGAACAAGAAAAATGTTAAACAACATTACATGGACAACCTTGTTGTCCTCTAAATACTCTTGTTGAAAAATCAATAGATTCCACAACAGACACAAAGGAGATTACAGTAGCTAGAGATAAACCTCTCAATATCAATTCATTCTTATCCCCAACGCAAGAGGAAAAATTGAAGGAAACTTTAGAAAAACACATTAAAGCGTTTGCTTGGGAATATACTGATATGAAAGGCATCCATCCTTCAATCTGTAGTCATCACATCTACACATAAGATGTCATACCAATAAGACAAGGACAAAGGCATATTAATCCTGTTCTTTGTGACATTGTTAAAAAGGAAATTGAGAAGTTGCTTAATGTAGGATTCATATACCCAATATCTAATAGTCAGTGGGTTTCTCCCCTGGTTATAGTCCCCAAAAAGAATGGTAAATGGTGAGTCTGCATAGACTATAGAGAATTGAATAAGGCCACGAAAAAGACCATTTCCCATTACCATTTATCAACCAAGTACTAGACAACCTAGCAGGCAGCAACTACTTCTCGTTTCTTGATGGCTTTAGTGGATATAACCAAATCCAAGTAGCCCCTGAAGATCAAGACAAAACTACCTTTACCTATCCTTGGGGTACGTACGCATACACAATCTTACCATTTGGACTATGTAATGTGCCAACAACATTCCAAAGAGCAGTACTTGCAATATTTGCATATTTCACCACTTCCTATGTAGAGATTTATATGGATGACTTTACAGTCCATGCTAAAACATTTGATGAAGCATTACAAAACTTAGAAAAGGTTTTACAACACTATAAAGATCATAGGTTATCACTCAATCATGAAAAAAGTTCCATTATGATGATAGAGGGAATTGTTCTGGGACATCACATCTCAAAAGAGGAGATAAAGGTTGATCCCAAGAAAGTTGAGATCATACAGAACATTGAAATCCCTAAGAACCAAACTAGAGTACAAAGTTTTCTTGAGCATGCAGGGTATTACAGAAGATTTATAGAAGGATTTAGTAAAATTGCATCACCACTGTTTACCCTGCTCAAGAAAGAAGAGGAATTTGTATGGACTAAGGATTGTCAGAAATCCTTTGAAACAATAAGATAGCCCTAACAACTTCTCCCATTATCAAAGGACCAGTTTGGGGAGAGCCTTTTCACATTCATGCAGATGCATCTAATTTGGCTATTGGAGCAGTATTAGGACAAAAAGATGACAATGATGCCATGCATGCAATTTACTATGTTAGAAAAAACTTAAATATTGTTGAAAGAAACTACACAACAACAGAAAAGGAATTTTTAGCCGTATGTAGTATATGCAATAAATAAATTCAGGTATTATATTACAAGCTATAAAATCTACGTACATACAGACCATGTTGCAATCAAATATCTAATGAATAAAGTTGTAGTAGGTGGACGCATTATCAAATGGTTACTTTTATTGCAATAATTTGATGTAACCATCATTGATAAGCCTATAAAAGACAATGTTGTTGCTGACTTTCTTTCTATAATTGTTTTGTAGGATAACCAAGAACCAGTGGATGATACATTCCTAGATGAACACTTATTTGCTATATCAATTCATCCACCATGGTTTGCTGATTTGGAAAATTACCTTGTTATAGGAAAATGTCCAAGTCAATTCAGTCATAAAAAAAAGAGGTTAATCCGTGAAAGTTCTAGATTTCAATGGATTAATGGTCTTCTATTTAAATTATGCCCTGACCATGTTTTACGCAAATGTGTAACAGAGTTAGAAGTTTATGATGTAGTACATGTCTGCCATCATGAACCTGAAGGAGGACACTATTTAGTTGTGAGAACAGTTCACAAAATCTTAGGAGTTGGCTACTTTTGGCCAACAATGACAAAGGATGTTCCATTCTTTTTCAAACACTGTGATGAGTGTCAAAGAATGGGAAGGCCCACACCAACCATGGAGATGTCATTTCAGCCACAAATAGCTCTCGAACCATTTGAAAAGTGGGGCATCAATTTTGTGGGGTCAGTGGATCCACCTTCAAGAGGGTAGCGATACATCCTTGTTTGTACCGATTACACAACAAAATAGGCTAAGGTGAAGGCATTACCAGCAACAAAAGAAGATAAATTTGCAGACTTTTTGTACAAGAAAATTCTCCAAAGATTTGGTGCACCCAGAGAGATTGTTTCATATCATGGACCACAATTTGTGTCAGCAATGATGGAAGCATTTTTGCAAAGATACCAAATAACTCAAAAAAATTTCTCCTCATCACCCACAGGTGAATGGACAAGTGGAGGTCACAAATAGAGAGTTAGAGAATATTCTAACAAAAATAGTTTCTTTGAGGAAAATAGATTAGGTAGATAGGCTAGATGAAGTAGTTTGGGCCTATAACACCACATGGAAAACAACGACTAGGTTTTCCCCATATGAACTTGTGTATGGAAAGAAACCAATCATGCCAATAGAATTTGATTTGGAAATATTGAAGACAGCAGTGGAAGTTGGGATTGATCTACCAGAAGCAGAGAAAAGGAGAATTTTGCAACTTAATAGACTTGATGAAATAAGAATGGAGGCACATCAGCATACAAAAGTGATTCAAAAGCAAAGGAAGGAATGGCACGATAAACATATTGTGTCTAGACAATTCAGAGAGGGAGATTGGGCACTGTTATTTGACTCCATATTTGAAGAGTTTAAAGGGAAGTTCCATACCAGATGGCTAGGACCCTATGAGATACAACAAGTGTTTTAAAATGGAGTAGTCCAATTGGTTCCAATTGATGGAGAGAAAAGAGTCATGTTATTCAATGGTCATCAACTGAAAACTTACCATAAGCCAGCAACAAAGGAGGAATTTATGGATGAAGTACAACACAGAATTGAACATTTTCTCATGGAAGACATCTCTTCCATGAGAGAAGATCTTTGAACCTTTGAAGAAGGCAGGAATAAACAAGGTAGATTGAAAACCAGCAAATGGCGCTTACCTTGGGAAAATGGAAGTAAATCTCGAAACCAAAGAAATGGCGCTTTACTTTGAAAAAAAATAGAGAGATGATTGAAGACCAAATGGTGGTCTATCTGGGTTAACTTATAAAAGTTTCTGAAGAGCTCCTCAAAGCTCCTGAAGGCCCCTGAAGATCGTGAAGACTGAAGACTTTGAAGACTCTATTTTGCTCGATAGCTCCTGAACAGCTCCTTAAGGCTTTTGAAGACTCCTGATGAACTCCTGAAGGCTCCTAAAGAACTCAAAAGCTTGAAATAAATTAAGGTGTGCATTTAATGTGAATATTATTTTTGAATTTTATTATCTAAGGTAGTTAGACTAATTTAAAATAGGTAAATATTTATGAATCTAGACATCTCCGCCATAATGTTAATTAATGATGGTAATAAATCAACTTTTAATCATTTCAAAAAGTGGCGGATTCTCGATATAAGGAATGATGTGACATGGATGATGTCAGTCAATGATAATGGATCTTTTCATGATTCGATTTTCTTTTCAAAAATCCTCCCAAGTACATGATGACATGTGTAATAAATGTCGCCAACCTTGCAAATTGAATTGCAAGCTTCAAGTTGTAGCGTGTGAATCATCCGGAGCAGTAAAGGAAATAAATGCAGGAGATTAATGGCACATCATTTTGTTTTTCAAAATTGGCTACTCCCAAATAAAGAGGCAAATCATTCAAAAAATTTAGTAAGTAATTCAGATTGCTAGTTGAAGTCCACCAGTGGAGTCTGCCATTTTCGATAGAGAAAGATGGGGAATAAGAGAAATTTTGAACTTGAGAACTTCAATCTTGGTTTAGAGACCAGAAGATTTCTTGAAGAATCTAGGTGGCTAAATTTTCTGATGCAGTATGAAGGCTTCTAGCCATAAATGATTTAGGAATTTGTGAAAAACTTTAATGTGAATGTCACCAGCATAAGGGGAGAGATAATTGAAGTCAACCTAGAAATTATAAGTGAAATTTTTGGAATCCTAGTTAAAGGAAAACCGGTTAACAAAGCTCGGGTTAAATTTGAGAAATTAGTGGTTGTGTTTCATCAGGAACCAGAAAGAAGGCCAGAAATTCAAATACATAAAGGGGACCATTGCGGCATTGCTTGTAACAATTTGGGTGAGGCTTGGAGAACTATTGTGACGTGGTTCATGAAGTTCTTCACCTATGAAGGACAATATGGCATGATATTGGGTCCAGGAATGCACCTTTTAATACATCTGAAGTATGGTCAGATAAAACCTTCAACTAGGATAAATTTGTCAGTGTTCTTGTTTTAGAAAATTTCTTCCATGATTTTGAGAGTAAAAGCTAGGGGGGAATCTTCTATAAAGTACTAGGGATTGATACACTTGATAATTAAACACTATTTTCTAAAGAAAGAATCTAGGAAACAGGGTTGGTTAGAATTATTATATGCACCTGTAGAAAAGCCAAAAGGGAAACCTACAAGGGGACCCATGGCTAAAAAGTCAAGAATTGAGAAAAGGGGAGTCTTCTAAGAAAAAGGGGAAGAGAAAATCAAAAGAATTCTCTAGGGTAGGTCATACCAGTTCTAAAAAGAGGAAGCAATAAGTACATGAAGAAAGCCCTAGCCATGTTGAGACCATACTGTCCACCCCTGAAAAGACACCTTTAGTTCAAACCCCTATTTCTATAAGCCCTATTAAATCCCCTGAGCATGAAGATATTTGTAACCCTGTACAATCTTCTGAGAGACCTCAAAGTCCCCCTAAAGGCCCAATGTTGACTCCTGAAGACAACCCTATTTTTGAAGTCCACAACTATGTTGAAGAGTTTGGTGCACAATCCAAAGAGCAAGAGGCCTCTGAAGAGTTTGAACAAGAAGAGACTGTGAAATCCCCTACACCTTCCCCACAATATGAGAAGAGGAAAGGGAAAGAGCCTTTAATTGAAGATGAAGGACCCCGTGAAGAATTAAATAAAGAGGAATTAGAGACTGAGGAATTACTGAGAACAATGAAAATGTCTCATTTGGAGGCTAAATTAGAACAAGAAAGGAGAAAATATGCAATTCCTTGAGGATAAATTAAGAAGGAAGAAGAATTGCAATAGTTTGTTAGCAAAAATCAAGAAATGGAAAATAAATTTGAACAAAATGACGCAAGGTTTAGAGAACAGTTAAATAAAATAGAGGATGCCTCGCAACAAGCCAGTGTGCAAGCACTAGTAAGTGTTGAGGAAATTTCAAGACTAGAAGAAGAGTTGCAACAGAAAGAAGAAGAATTAAAACAACAATCCATGCGGTTCTATGTGCAAGAAGCCTCTACTTCCACTGCTCCTCTGTGCAACCTTGCTTTTCCTTCCATTATCCCTAATATTCCTCCAGTTCAGCCTACTCCAATTTAGCCTAGATACCTCTCATTGGAAACTTTGAAATATATGGAAGAAAACAAAGTATTAAAAGAGCAAAGATAGAATTTAGAAAAAGAAAAGAATGAGATTGAGAGAAGACTTGAGCAAGTGGCAGAAATCAATTCTGTCATGCTTTCCATGAGAAGACTAGCTGGAATGTATTCCTTGTTTCTCAAAGAGAATTTTTTAGAATGGAAACTAAATCAGTTAGTCTTGGGAAGGATCCTAGATTACCATGAGGATCATGATTTCCTTAAAGATTACTTTAGTAGCCTCCCTGACATTCAGAATTTAATGTGTGAGTTTTACCAAAATGGATTTTTAATTGGAGACAATGATGACTCAATGATGAATACTTATGTTGGTGAGCTTCAGATTAGATCGTTTGTTTCTTTAATGCAAAATCAGGTCGATTAATCAAATAGAATGGATAAGTACAAAGAGGCTCAAAGAAAATATGGGTTACTAATGAGACCTGAGATGCCTCATGCTAAAATATATATCAAAGCTATAAGATCAGTGGTCAAGCTAAATCAAGTTAATCCACTCTATGTCTCAAATTTGTTTGATAGTATTGTAGCATTCCAGAATGTTGAAGCAACACTCCCTCCTTTAGCACTATGGTCCTGTGAGGAAAGGTGCCAGCTCATTCTAGAAATAGTCAGAAGAAAGGAGCCAATAAGCCCAAATAATATCAGTTGGAGTTTAGTCAAAGTCAGGCATGTCATCACTTTAATCCAACAGCAAAAAGAATTTTGGGTAGGCATGAGATTCAAAATGTCGATCATTATTATGCTAGCGCCAAAGTTAAAGGAAATGGTAAATATACCAACTAGAGAAATGAGGTCGTGGTTTGAGAAACTGAGACAAAACCATGGCTATGCACTTAATACCCAATTACCAGAGCAGTACACGGAAGGTGTATTTGACTTATGCATTTGGATGGAAGCACTGAACAAAGAAAAAGAAAACACCATAGTTATGGATGAAGAACCATGAGGACATGGTCCAAAGCAAGTAGGGGAGAACGAAAACAAAAGTATTGCTTGTGATTACAAAAAATTATGATTGTAAATTACCCAACTAAAACCAAAGCATGGATATTTATAATAATATCCTTATTAGCTTCTATCATGGCGTTAACTGCCAAAACTTAAGGTGACCAACTAAAAGTTACAAATAAAACTTAAAATAGAACTGAAGTGGACTAAGGAGGACTATGCCAGAACTATGCCAGATTGGTGCTGGAAGTAAAAGTTCCACAATGGACTATAAGGAAGTCGATTCAGACTTTGAGTGACTCATCATCCAACAGGGCCCATCTATGGTGTAGTCATTCCACATGATTAAACAAAGAGTTTAACCATATCATCAATCTTTAAGATACCCTGTTAAAAACCCTTAAGAAAAGGACAACAATGATGGTAATAAAGATCAACGCAGCATAATTATCTCATCCAAAATCATCATAAAGTGAAACATTTAATATAAGCTATCACTTCCAATATATTCACTAATTTAGCTAAACATAAGGTAAAATAAGCAATATGTTAATCTATTGTCTACCCCAAGTCATGTCAATTAACAATAACAAGTCTTTTTAAACATAAAAAGCTTTAAATGAAATTATTTCATATCTCCCATCATGAAGTCTCTGGACCAAACCTCTTCAATTACAATGGAAGGCATTTAAATATTGGATAATTATGGAGTGAATGCATATAGATCATGTTGAAATGTGAATTCTTGACCAAACCTCTTCAAGATGGCTCGTTCCAAGAGAGAAATAAAAGCAAATGATGTATAAATAATGCGTGCTAAAACCACTTACTTTGGGTTAATCACCAATACTATTCAAGTAACCCTCTAAAATGTCATTGAATATATAGATTTGACATTTTTTCTCCTCACCAACAAAGTTTTGAGTGAGTTAATCTTGTTGTACACATTTTCTTCAATCATATCCCAACTAAAATAGACTCGTAATCATAGGATATTAAAATTTTACCAGCCATGCCATTGTAAAAATCTTTTTTGAAGGATACGATATCTCGACATTAGGCACTATAAGAATAACATCAATATGTTTCAATAGAATAACAATCACAAGGAAAATGCATCTTCATTGGTGGAAGTTTGAAACTATGTTATCTTTCTAGAGCACAAAATGGAAGGGCTTAAAATAGTTAGTCACTTTTAATCCTTTCTTGATTGTTCTTGAAAGTCAATATATTCACGTATCTAAACAAATTTCTTGAATAATTCTTCCTGCAATCAAATCCTAATTCAAATACAAGAATACAAAATGATTTGTATCATACCACATTCCTATTACTATAAAAAAAATGCTTTTAATTCACATGGGTTATTATATTCAAGCACCAAGAACTTCATCTGATTGACACTACATTTGAAGGAACACTCAATGAACATACATTTAGTCTAATGTATTTATAAAAAATTTAAGCTCATTAGATTGCCACTAAACTTATGGATAAAAACAAAGTCCATTCTATTGTCACACATTGAAAGATTTGAAGGAATGAACAACATGACATTTATCTACTCACAAATAAAGATCAGTAAGACTAGGAGAGGCATGAATTAGGGAAGTGGTTGCTTATCTTTTAGACCATGATCATTTTACAAAGGTGCCCCTTACCGTGCTCGTTAAAATCACACATTCAATTTTTAATGTTTTGATTAGGTAAGCAGTGGAAGGCCCCGATCACATGGTTACATCCAAAATGAAAAGAAAAATAGGTGGAGAAATAGCACCACCCAACCACCATTAAAACAACATGTCCAAGGTGGCACGAGGCCAAAAAAACTAGATCCGTAACTAAAGAACCACTAAAATGTAATAAAAACAAGATATTACTTCCTAGAGTTCATAAATCACAAAGACTATTTATTAGGTCCACCATATACTAGCTAGTCTCGAAACTACAACAGAGCTTATTTGAAATAGCAGCCTGTCTATAAGAAAACGACAAAAAGAGTAGGGAAACCATCAAGAAATGTATGAACTATGCCAATAATTGGCACAGTTAACAAACTTATAGACACCAACTGGAGAGACAAACCTCCAACACAACCAACTTAATGCAATAAATAACTCTCCATGGGTGGGCAAGATAACCCAAACCCAAACCACCATAAGATTATCATTTTTAGAAAGTTTGAGACCATCCACACTCTTTGGAACAACCAACTAGCAACAAAACTGTTTCTCAGAAAACCAAATTTTAGAGCCATAACTTTGCCTCTCCAATATCCAATTTTCCTCTCCACCTCTATAGGAGAAATTACTGAGAGTTCTCAATCCACTACCACAAAGGCTCCCTAGCAAACCCAAACTCCACCTCAATAGGAAGGGTCTCCACCTCAATTGGAGCAACAAGGGAGAAGACCAACAAAAAAAGCATGAGCAACCTACAAAACCCTCAAAACCCATCTTCACCTCCATAGGAGAGGTCTCCACTTCAAAAGGAGAGGACTCCACCTCAATAGGAGACACCATCCGAAGAGCTAAGAGGAAAAAACACACTCCAGTAGAGAGAGAACTCTTAGCAACTGAAAGCAACAAAAAACTTTGAGCCTTCAACAAGAATTTTGAAAGATGTCCTGCCAAAGAGTTCACCATAACTTCAGTCACAACACCCTTGAGGGCTATCTGCAATCTTATCACAAGTGGAATCGACAATCCTTCAAAGAGGGCCTTAAAAGCAACCATGTACGACAGGTTCAACATATCCACCAAAGCTTCAAAAACAACTCCACTTGAATCGAACACAACCACCACCATAAGCAAACTGCCAACCTCTTGAGGTAGAACCGGAGAGCAGATAACAACCCAACTGTCATCACACATCCGAAGTCCAAAGACTAAAAGACAACCTAAACCATGAAACCAACTGAAACCAAAAACAAGCAGCCCCAAAGCACCACCAGTGAACAAAACACCCCAATCGAACAAAGAAGCACAAAGCATGAAAAGCTCATAAACCCCAACAAGCCCAGAGACCTGAAATAGGTCATAAACAACCATAAGCAAGAGCAGGGAAACAAAACATGGCACCCAAAAATAAGGGACAACAAATAGGAAAGAAACAAGCAACATAGGGAAGACATCCAGCAACCCAGCCCAAGAGATAACCATTAACACCAACACAACGACCTCCAACAGATTCATAGGTGAAACAATGCTGCCCCAGGAAGAGCGCAAGAATAGAAAGGAGTCTAAAGAGAAAAAATCACTCACAAATGACCCATTAAACTCAGCCACTCCACCTCCTTCAAGGAGACACTTCAAAAGATCAAAGCGTAAGGAACTCAAAAGCCCACAAGGGAACCCAAGAGAACTTCGTGAGGAACTTCTACCAGCCGCCCCCCCACTAGCTAACAAAAATGTCATAGGGAACCCAATGAAGAAATCCAAAGACCCAGCCCAAAGGTCCACCATAGTCATCAAGACACCGACCACCAGCAGGAGCACAAAAGGCACATTACAAGTCGCTGAAGAAAGCAACAGAACAAAGACTTTGAAGTCGAACCAAGCACAGAAGCCCAAAGAACCACATCCACGCCCATCACCCACAATGAAATTGTGCCAAAAAGAAGAGCACGTTCAAAAGTGAATAAGAATCTAACAACGTTGTATTGGGGATTTCGCCAGTAGGACCAATGTTGCTTCCACAAATAGGCCCACACTTGAACTACAAATGGTTGTGCAAATTCTCTATTGAAATGTAAATCTTTGGATCTTGCAGCAGTTTTGCTTAACCCCTCAATCAAGATTTCATTTTTCCTGTGTATTTCTTCTCATTATATATATGAATACCACATAGAAAGAAACTAAAATGAAGTTTCAAATGTTTGGGAACACACTACCAGTGAAGAGATTATTACCTGTAGAGGGGTGATTTCTTATAAATTTTGGCAAAGTCAACCCCAAGACATGCTTCCACTTCGTGGGAGGTGACATAGAGCATCCATGTGGTAGGGTTTATCCCCTTTGTGATTTTGGGAACTCCCTCAATTGCCTCAAGATAATCAATTCGCGTTTGAGAGTGGTGACCAAGAGGGCCTATGTAGATTATCTTCCCTCCCTACTTCATCAATACCAACTACACCAACAAGTGCATTATTTATCTATTATTTGACATAGTTGAGAATAAAAAAATCCATATTAAGAATGGTAATACCTCATCAGAGGCTTCAAATATATTGATGCTTGGTTGATAAACGACCTCTCGTTGCCCGATCCGTGGTGACGATGAAGCATACCCCCATCGTACCACCAAGGCCTAGGCACACCAAATCATACCACCGCACATTCCTTTGTATTTCCACACTTGAATATCGAACATGGCAAGTGGTGAGGACAAAAAAATAGTATTGTAGAAGCCACATGTTTGAAATTGAATTTATTGGTTAATAAACGATGACGAGAAATAACTTTGTTCACATTTGCATGACATAAATGCACCAAGAACAGTTAGAGAGAAATGATTAGGAAAAATAGTTACAAAAGAAGGCTTACATTTTTTAGCAATGGCATCTTTTGTTGTTGTCATTTAAAAAGTCCCCCTCTGCTAAAAATAGCGATAATAGTAAGATTGAACAACCCCCGTCCCGTATCTAAAAGGACTATAAATAATAATCTCTAAGATTCAGTATCAAAAATAGTTTACAAATAAGTTACTAAACCGTTTCAAAGTTCATTGAACACTTGGACATAATGCATCATAGATTTACTTCATAATGAGAGGTAGTTTTGTTGTTCATAAGAGGAACTCCACACGCTATTTCTGCCATAATCTCCTTTTAAAGTGGCAACAACCTCATATATGGGTAAAGAATCGATTTCCAATATTCACCGATTGGCCATGCTTGAAAGATGCAAAATACCAAATGAAGTAAACTTAATGTGGCATTCTCACGAGTAAAGGTAACGACATTTTATTATTACTAAAGCTGGTGTTAATAAAAAAAGGTGATTATCTCTGAAATTAATGCTACCATGAAGCTACTTTGAATAACAGTATTAAATCGTTAATAATCTTTGAAAATCTTTTATTATTTTATTATTTTGGAGTACTTGGAGTTATATCCAAAAATGACTATCAAGAAACAAGATTATTTTTTAAATTAAAAATATCAAATACGAAGATTATTTTTAAATATCAAGATTTACATTAACAAAAAATTGAGGGTGACGATGTCAAGAATTCTCCTTGATTTAAGGTAGAGTTTTTCTGAACACACAAAATGTCATTAGACGTCTTTGGACGTAATAAATATTTAACATGTTTACTTTTAAAATCAATCACCCCAAACTTCTTAGCCAAAGAAATAATTTTTACAATTTTTAAATAAATATTTAACATATTTACTTTTAAAAAATTAAATTTTATTTGAAGAGCATGAAATTTTAGTATTTAATTGTTTCAAAACACACACTAAATTATTTAAAAATTGACTAGTAGGTTTTTTTTTCATTAAAATTTGATGTTGTAATTTTTAATATAAAATTAGAATTTTACTTTTAACAATTTTAATATAATTTTTTTTTATTTTTAATTTGTTTTATTTGAAATATACTTTTAGTTTCTAAAATTTAGTTTATTTAATAATGTTTTATAAAAAAAAAAAAATTCATAAATATGCTTATATTGATTTTAAAAAAGATATTATATTTCAATTTGATATGCTATCAAAAAACACCAGAACCATCCCCAGAACCACCCACAAACTACCAAGACCAAATGTAGCTACCTTGTCAAACAGGCCAAAACCAAACTTCATTTACTAGACACCCCATACATTTTTAGCAGCTCGAGCACTAGAGAAACCTTATAGACGTCAAAAGGACCAAGCATCTAAACACAACACTGAAAATCAAAAGAACCAATTACTCCACCATTAATATGTCATTGACAATCAAGAAGTCCTTAAAGAGAAAATGCCAATCCACCCCTCCTAATGGCTCCAAAAACAAATGGTGCTTTAAGAAGATTAGCCCACAACATGCCTATTCGTAATGCCTCCATAGAGCCTCTCCTTTAATGTCCAAGATGAAAGGATACTGCTTTACCCTCAAGCTAGGAAGAAGAATGCACTGCAAGTCTCGAGGTCGAGGAATCCCTACACCCAACTCGGCGATGATTACCACATCCATAGCTCCCTTCGACAAGTTGTCCCAAACCAACTTTCTTGCCATGAGCAACACCATGGCTTTCGACACCTCCAGGTCCAAAAGCACATCAAGAAATCATGCCATGATATCTACATTTGTCTGCCATCGTTCTGACGAGTTCATAAATTTCTCACCTAAAAGCAATTCCATCGCTCCCAAGACCAATTCATCCCAATCCTTGAAAATTGATTTCAGTCGCCCATGCCAGATTCTCCCATAGAAAGCCCACAACTTTCTAGTAGATGGCAAGCAAACTAGGGTCTGCATCATTTTGGATGGTGAGAATGAGGGACACCAAGAATATGAAGGCAATATAACACTATTTCCAGAGCAAGTGTCCCATCAAATTTGAAATCCCACTCCACCCTGTCCTTTGACGGGACCTCCCATAAATGCAACCGAATGGAAATCTTGTAAACTCCCCCCGCCACCTTCCAACATTTAATTCCTCCCACTGCCACACTGCTTCACCATGCCAGCTAAGCCTATGTCACCGATCACGTTCCCACAATGACACCAAAACTGAGATCACTCACTTGGTAGCCACAAAAATATTTTTGTATTTATTAATATTGAATTTATTTTAATATTATTTGTAATATATTAATTATATTTTTTAGGTACGTATTTTATTTTTTTGGTTGGTAATAGGATTTTGTATTGCATGAAAATAAAGATTACATCATTTACCTCATTGTTTTCATCAACCATCCAAAAATCACCTACAACTATAACATTTTTTTTCAAAAAAGCATCTTAACATGCTTCATAACAGAAAATGTAACCCTACCCAACTAAAACTAGTTCCACAACTATTTGTATCTACCTTACATATTTCAACAAGATTTCACCAGTATTTTACCCTTCCTACTATGAACACTATACAAACATTAATAGGGTTCAACCCCTAGCATGCCAAAAAAATTATACTAAATTTTCGCTAATTTTGCAAAAGACCTAAAAAATCCACAAATTCAACTAGAGCTACCCACTTCAAACCCAAATTTCTTTGGCGCTTTCATCTTCCGCTTCCTCGTGATTCCTCATTCTTTGCTCAATGCTCTACCTCCACTATCGCCTATGATTCCATGCTCTCTGCCTCCACTTTCGCCTCTACTTTCACCTGTGCTATTATGGCCTCCACCTTCATCAGCTCTACAAAGAGCTTCAGTGCTTGCCAACCTAACCTTGCTTCTTCCCTACATCGATTTTTGATTTCATCCTCTGACCAATGCAAAAAAGGGACGCATCCTTCAACCCCTTCCAATTCCACATTTTCAAAGCCTTCTTGAATGTCCAAACCTTCACTTGGAATTGCCCATTCAAGTATTGATTCTAACTCTTCCAAGAAATATTGATGCACTATCATCTCCATCACTTCTCTCACTATGCTTGTCGATTCTCCCAAGTCCAAACCCCATGCTACAATCAAGGAGTAGACATCCATGTTAGTCATGTACCTATGCTTTAGGTTTCTGAAGGATTTCCCCAAAATCATCTGCACACTCTGCACCAACCTCCCATCAGTGAATAAAAACATCCCCATTAATCTTTGGTCAGAAGCATCACCATAAAATGGGTTTAATTGCCTCCTCGAGTGAAGAGTGAAGTTGGCCTCCATTTGAAAACTGTTGTAGCTACACCGTCACCACCCCCACTCTTTTTGTGTGCCTTCTTCTCCACACCAGAAACTATTATTATCTTCACTAAACGAGGACTGAGAGGTAATCAATTTCTTAACTCCACACATACCAATTTTAATTACCTCTCATACTGAGGATGCCACCACTACCTTCCTCATCGATCCTCCAGTCATGTCCACTTACTTCAATCTACCCACGATCTTCACTTCATAAATGCATCGTCCTAGCCACCTTTCCTAGCTTAATCCATTAAATCCACATTTCTTAAATCTTCAATTCGTAATTCACCAACCTCACTAAAATTAATAGCCCAATTCGACAAAATGTTAGCTTTTGAATTACCAGCTCTCCTTATGTGACTAAGAAACAAAATCATCACGTGTTTAATTCTTCTCTAATATTTACAATTGTATTTTGAATGTTCCATGCACCTATTTCCCCTTTTAGTATTGCTTGCACAATGATGAGTGAATCACCTTCTAAATGTATTCTTGAAGCTCCTAGTTTCTTACCAAGTTTAACCACCAACAATGTTGCTGAGGCTTCAGCTATGTTGTTTGTGCCTTCCATCAGTTTCTTCGCTCCCAAAGCTACTACATTCTCCTCCCAATCTCGGATGATGAATCTTGCACCTGATGGTCTAGGATTCGCTTTTGATGCTCCATCAAAGTTAACTTTCCACCAACCTTCCCTTGGCTTTTCCCAATCCATCACCATTGATAGCTTATGAGTTGGTTTAACCCAACTTGGCCCCTCAATG
>VDFB02049243.1:0-73580 GCA_007258455.2 Sequoia sempervirens | reverse complement strand
TGATCTCCATGGTTTCTTTACTACTTATGAGATGAGATTAAATGAACATAACTCTGGTAGTAAGGAATTTTCCTTTAAAGCTAAGGTTGATGTTTTAGATGAAATAGAATCCTCTTTTGTAAGTAAACTAAAAAGAGGTTTAGGAAAATATAAAGGGAAATTAGGTACCTTTAAATGTTTTAATTGTGGGAAGATAAGACATTATGCTGCAAGTTGTCCTAATAAAGATCATGAGAGTGATGATGAAAGCAATAAAATATTTTCAAAGAATAAGCAATCTAATTTTAAAAAGAAAAATAATTTCAAAAAGAAGAAAATCCTTTATGCAGATGTAACTGATAGTGAATCAGTTGAATCTTGTGATGAAACTGAAGAAATCTTATTTATGGCTAAAGTTGTTCCTGTAAAGGAAGATGAATCTAATTCTATATCAAAAATTGATCTTGAGGGAGAATTGAAATATGCTCTCAAAGAAATTAAGAAATTGAGAAAAGAAGTAGTTATCTTAAAAGATAAAGATCAGGTAAATGTACAAACTATTTCTGATTTGACTCTTAAAGGAGAAGAAACCAAGAAAATTCTTGAGATAACTCTGAAAGAAAAAATGAAACATAAGGAGGATAGATGTAGCTCTTTGGAGGAAAAAGTTGTTAAGCTAAGAAATCAACTTGCCTATCCTAATGAAGGTCAATGTTCAAGTCATGATGATAAAGGAAAAGGTAAGATTTTTTATGATAACTCTAGTTTCAATGGTTATTGTTTCAATTGAAAACAATTTGGTCATAAGTCTAGCAATTGCAAGGTTTTGTCTAAGAGAAGTTATAACATTGTTAATGGAAATCTCTATAAATTTCTTGTTAATATTCAATGTTATAAATGCAAAGAAGTAGGTCATATAGCAGCATTTTGTAAATCTGGTTTAAGAATACAGTCAAATAGAGCTAATAAAATTAAACTTGAACATTTGGAGGCCTAAATATGTTAAAGCCTTGATAGTTGAAACAAATTTTCACTCTATTAAGAGAAATTTTTGGGTTCTCGATAGTGGTTGTTCTCATCATATGACTAGTGAGAAAACCAAATTTATAGACTATGAAGACTATTCTGGTGGTTTTGTTAAGTTTGGGAATGATCATTGTATTCCTATAGAGGGAAAAGGTACTATTTTGCTTGAAAATGAAATCCCTATCAATGATGTTTATTATGTGGAGGGATTAACTCATCATCTTTTGAGTGTAAGCCAAATTTGTGACAATGGCTTTGAAATAAAGTTCTTTGAAACATGATGTGAGATTGAAAGGAAATCTGGTAAAACAATAGTAGTACAGGTTATAGAACAAATGGTAATGTATATTACTTGCAAGAAAGCTCAAATAATAAGCAGGAAAGTAATGTTTGCCTCATGAGTCAAGTTGATGAGTCTAAATTATGGCATAGAATATTTGGCCATATTAACTATGATAATCTGGTAAAGATAAGTAAAAATCAAAATGTTAGAAACATGCCTATCATATATAAACCAGATATAATCAAATTTGCAAAAAATGTCAAGAAGGAAAACAAGCCAGAGCAAGTTTCAAAACTAAAGAATACACATCAACCAGACCTCTGCAGCTTGTTCAAACTGATCTATGTAGACCAAAAAGGACTAATTTTTTGAACAATGAGAGTTATTTCATGTTGTTTATAGATGACTATACTCATATGACTTGGGTAACATTTCTTGTACATAAGGGAGAAGCTTTTCATAAATTTAAAATTTTTAGAAAGTTGGTTGAAAATGAATCTTATCTGAAAATCAAATGTCTTAGGTTAGATAGAGGAGGTGAATTTACCTCACGAGAGTTTGTTGATTATTGTGAAGATCATGGAATAAAAAGGCAATATTTAGCCTCTAGAACACCACAGCAAAATGGTGTTGCTAAATGCAAAAATTGAACAGTGAAGGAAATGGCAAGAGCTATGTTGCATGATGTAGCTTTGTCAAACACATACTAGAAAGAAGCAGTGCATACAACTATTTACATTCTGAATAGAGTTCAGATAAGAACTAAAACACAACATACACCATATGAATTATGGTATGGAAAAACTGCTAATGTACGATATTTCAAAAAGTTTGGCAACAAGTGATTTATTAAGAAAGATACTGGTAACATTGGATGTTTTGAATCAAGGTGTGATTAGGGTATATTTTTGGGATATTCTACACATAGTAAAGCATACAAGTGTTACAATAAAAGATTAAGGAAAGTTGTGGAAAGTGCCAATGTTAAGGTTGATGAAACTTTACAAATTTGTGAAAAGTAAAAGAAGCTTGATGATGATGGTGATTTTATTGTGCAAACATCTAAAACAGATCTGAAAGATCAAAATGAACCTTCAAGTTCAATAGAGCTTGTGCAATCAACTGAGCAAAATATGGCTGATGATAAATTACTGAACCTTCTTCTCAGTTTTCTTCTAGGCTAATGAAAAAGAAGCATCATTTTGATTAGATTATTGGTGATGTGTCAAAAGGAGTTCAGACTAGAAGACAACTTTCAGGTACACAAGGTAATGGTGAACAAGTTTATTTATCTTTGATTTTTGAAGTAGAGCCTAAGACATATTTTGAAGCCAATGGTGATAGTTGTTGGGTTAAGGCTATGCATGAAGTACTTGCACACATTAAGAAAAATAAAACTTGGGAACTAGTTCCTAGACCTGAAAATAAAAATGTTATTGGTGCAAAATGGGTTTTTAGGAACAAGATGGATGAACAAGGGAATATAGTCAGAAATATAGCCAGATTAGTTTGTAAAGGTTATTCTCAAGTTGAAGGATTGGACTTTGATGAAACTTTTTCTCTTATGGCTAGGTTAGAAGCAATTAGAATGTTTTTGGCTTACTCTGTGTATAAAGGTTTTAAAGTATTTCAAATGGATGTTAAAACTGCTTTTCTCAATTGTGACTTATCAGAAGAAGTTTATATGGAACAACCTGAAGGCTTTGTTGTTGTAGGTAAAGAATGTTATGTTTATAGGCTGAAAAAGGCCCTCTATGGTCTGAAACAGGTACCTTGAGGCTAGTATTCAAAGTTGGATACCTATTTACATGAATAGGGCTTCTCAAAAGGTGCAGTAGAAAGCAATTTATACTTCAAATTGAAAGATGATAGTATTATAGTTGTTGTTTACGTTGATGATATTATATTTGGTAGTAATAATGATGCATTTTGCTCTGAATTTCTAGCAATCATGAAGTCTAAATTCAAAATGTCAATGATTGGTGAACTTTCTTTCTTTTTGGGTCTTGAAGTAAGTCAACTTGATAAAGGAATATTTATCTCACAAAAAAAATATGTTAAAGAAAATTTGAATTTTTTTCAAATGATTGACTATAAACCAGTTGGGACTCCTATGGAAACTAGCTGTAAACTTTCAAAGGACACTGATAAGCCTAATCTGGATCATACTCTATATAGATCCATGATTGGTAGTATTCTATATCTCACTGCCACAAGGCTTGATATTATTCATGTTGTATGCCTAGTTTCACGCTTTCAATCTGCACCTAAGTTGTCACATTTGAATGTAGTAAAAAGAATTTTAAAGCATGTTGCTTGTACACAAGATTTCATTTTGTGGTATCCTAAACATGGTGATTTTACTTTGGTTGCTTACACTGATGTTGACTGGGCTGGAAATATTGATGACTGGAGAAGCACTTCAGGTGGTGCTTTCTATCTTGGAGGTAGATTAGTAACCTGGCATAGCAAGAAGTAGGATCCAGTATCATTTTCAACTGCTGAGGCTAAATATATAGTAGCTGCTACCTATTGTACATAGGTGCTTTGGATGGTTTATACCTTGAAGGACATATAGGTTAATGTTGTTAGGCCTGTTCACATTTTATGTGATAATACAAGTACTATTAATATCTCCAAAAATCTTGTACAACATTCTCGAACTAAAAATATTTATATAAGGTATTATTTTCTACATGAAAAGGTGTTGGAAAATGAATTTGTACTAGATTTTGTGGCATCTAATGATTAGGTGGTTGATATCTTTACCAAACCCATTCCTAAAGCTCAGTTTGAGATGCTCAAAGACAAGCTTGGAGTTGTCTCTATCAGTTCTCTTCCATGTTAACCCCAATGCCCAGAGTCAGGGGAGCAGTTCTTGCATATTCCTTTGTCCCTCAGTTTTTTTTTGCATTTCAGACTACAGTTCTTGTTCGGCTTAGTTCTCTATCTTTGGCATTGTGTCAAAAGGGGAGGATTTTGGCAGAAGAATTTGTTTTTGATATGTGATGTTTATATTTCATGCTATGTATAGTTCTGCTTGTGTTTTTGGTAGTGCTATGTTTCACAGTGATATGCAGTATTCATCATGATATGCTTTGTTTATTCATTCTTCAGTTACAGTTTCTAATGGTTTCTCTGATATGTGATAGGGTGGGATGGGTATGTACTCTGTGCAGTCATCATGTTCAGAACAAGTATATTATAGCTTTGTGTTTGACATCAATGCCAAAGGGGGAGTTTGTTGTTCCTCAGTAGTGTTTGACATTAATGTCTATACACTAAGGTTGATGTTATAGGTTGTGCACATGGCGATTTTCTTTAGTTTTGCATGTGTTTATATATCTCTGTTGATCCTCATCATACATTTGGGTTTGTGACATCCATTTGCATATCTATCGACATCTTTATTGAAGTGCAGTGATATAGGTTATATTCTAAAATGTGGCTTTTCTACATATATCATAAAGAAATATTGTTCTCCAAATAAAAAAATAGGGAATATTGACACTTTTTATACAAGGTATCATTATCATGGTGATATTCTTAATCCAAAAGGTGGAAAATGATAAAAGGAAGTAATGATAATTTTTTTTTTCTCAAGTCAAACTTACAAGAATCTTTTGTATCATTGGTGGTAATTATTTTGTTATTGAATGGGAATTTATTCCCATCATAATACCGGGACTTCAAAAATCACTGTCAAAATGCAAAAACTTTTATGAGACTTCGATAAGCATTGATATTTGATTCATTCTTTGTTACATAGGGTTTGATACCCCAATCATGGCGGCAGTGGTAAGCACAACTTGTTTCAAAGGTCAACGGTTTGTTTTGCAAGGAAAAAAAGGAGTATGTAAAGAGCAACAGTGAGTTCTTCTGGTTGTACCGACAACAGGTGTATTCCTTATTATGCTTCTTTGTGTTTTCTATGTTTTGGGATCTTTGAATTGTTTGGGCTCAGTGTTTATCTTGATTAAATCTGTTGTTAGTTAGTTGCAAGTTCACTTGTGTAACCTATGCTCTTCTTAATAAAGGGTTTGTGAAGAATAGTGTTTTCTTTTTATTTCAAAGATTAGTTTAAAAGACACAAAAATGATCATTCTTGGTCGGGCCTGTTGTTGTTTGAGGTAGCTTTTTGTGTTAAGTTTTTACCCACATGTCTCTGATAGTTTCATTTTTGAAAAAAGAATTGTAAACAAGGTTTTTATTACTCCTTAATGGATCTATACATACTTTTTTCAAAAGCACCCAATTTGGGTCTGTTGTAAGGGTGTTTGTTTATAGAGTATCAAATGTTTTCATTCATTAGAAAACCTTGTTATTGTGTTCATGAGTTTTGTTGTGAGTCTATCATTTTTGCATTAGTTATGTTGTGTCGGCTCTACAAACTATATGACATTTATATGTTGTTTGTTGTTAATACATTCTTGACAAGTTTTATTCAATGGTTTATAGTTGGAACATCTGGAAAAGGTAGTTTTATTTTTTGGTTTTCATATGGCAGTTTCTCATACAATTTCTCAAAAAGATTCTTTGTTGCAAACATAGATGTTATAAAATGATAGTAATGATCATTCAAAAGTTGTGATGTGAGGGTTTTTGAAAATCACAAAATATTTCATTCATAAAGGATAGTATATATATACTGTTTTGAAATTTGACACATTGGAACTCTGATTTTGAAGTCATGACAGAACAAAGTTTGTAATCAGAGAAACAAAGATCAACTCTATATTCAAACTACTTCATATTTGTATATTTTTCAAAAGGACTATCAGTGAGATAGCATCATTTTCAGTGAGACAAATTAGCCAGTGAGGCCAAATTCGAGTGGTTTTATTCCCCAGGAGGGTTTCCACTCAAGATAAATTATGTGTCAATGTTTTTAAATGTGTCTACTTCATTATCTATTCATTTATATTTTAGTATAAGTACATCCATGATCAAAGCATCATTTAAAGAATTAAAAAATTAATTTGATTGTTAACACTGATTCATGCCCCCCCTCTCAGTGTTAACTGCACTCCATCACTATTTACCTAATGTGTATAATGTGTTTGCTAAGTGGGAGTGCTACTAGCCTAGCAAAAATGTATAGATATTTTTTTTTGCAATACAATGAAGAGAAAAGGAAAATAGCCCATATTGCTTAGGAAAAGTTATGTAGAACCAAGGAGGATGGTGGACTTGGCTTCAAATACCTAGATATGAAAAACATATCTCTTGGAGAGAAGCTTGTATGGGATATGAACAAAGAACCACATAGCAAGTGGTAAAAAATCCTCCACCACAAGTATATAAAAGATGATAGCAATGTTGACATCCTAAATTTTGCCAATCATCTAGCTAGTTCTAGAATTTGGAACATCAAGCAGAAATGCAAAGGAATAGTCTATGCCTTTCTCTCTTGGGATGTTAATGATGGAGGAAAGGCATTTTTTTGGGAAGACTCATGGGATGGGTTCCCAAGTTTGGATAACATAATTATAGAAGAGGAGGTCAAGTGCATGCTAAAAGGCATTTGGGGCAACTGAGTTAAGGATTACATCATCCCAAATTTAGATAACATGTAACCACACTAATTCCCAAATTTAAAATGCAACAATAAAATGATTTCATAGATTAATTCCCAAAACTTATATGCACAAAATTTTAATATAATATTTAATGCTTGATTCAATAGTTGGAACTAAATTGAATATAATAAATTAATCAAAAATTGCATTCAATTACACTATAGAGGATAATCATTAATTTCACTTTATTGCACAACAAACACAAAATATTTAAACAGTTTTATTTCTCAGATAATTTAATCATGAATTAAAAAATACTTATCTTTTTTGAAATGTGTAGATAGTCCAATCGATTGCCTATAGTGGATTTGGATTCAATTTCTTATGTCTGTGAGCAATCGAGGAGGAACGGGTTCTTATCTAGAACCAAGCATGTTCCTATTGAGAACCAAACAAGATGCACCTCTCAAGCATCTACACAACATGATCTAGAGCACAAGTACTCAACATGCACAACAGCCCTAGCCAGGACAATCTCGGGTGCACTCTATACCCTGAGTTGGAAACACTTTGCGTGCCCCCTCCTTCAATGCCCACAACCTACCAACCCAAAATATAACTCTTAGTAGTCTTTCCACAAATTTCTTCTTTGTTTTCTCGCTTTTCAATCTATGTCAAAACTATTTAGTTTCCATAGGTTTTATACAACACAAGGGTAATTCCAACCGACACACCATTTAGGAAAAATAATTACATCCCAACATCCCATAAAAACATAAATAATTATTTTATCACATTTATTTCTTGAACTATGATATTAGTTGTTATTACTTTTATTATTTTTTCTTCTATGGGGAAAAAGTCAAATAACCATTCCCCCCCTATAAATTAACTATTTTCCTTAGTAGTACAAGATGCATCTGCATCACAAATTAGAAGCACATAATCAGTAATTGAATAAACAAATATTAAATACTTCAATATATAATACTTCGTTTGAATTCATAGACTTTTCTCTTTTCAATTAGCAAGTACTTTCAAGAGAGTCTTTTTTGTCCAATGATGAAAAAACTATAGGTACATGTCAATAATTTACAATCAAAGAAACTAATGCTATTTTATATGTTTAATCACATATTTTAACTTTATCAAATTTGTCTAATTTAACTTCATCATTATATTAAGATTATTATCATGTATTGACATAACATTTATCCGGTGAATGGTATGCATATCACATACTATGTATTCATTCATCATTGAAAGTATATATATAATATATACTTAATACATTCTAAGATGACAATCATGCATTTTGGACTACATGAGTATCTTCTTTTCATATACAATACTTGATAATCCACATGTACAAAGTTATTAGGTTGATCAAGTCCAATAACAAAGTACAACAAAACACGATAATATTTAACAATAATAGAACAACAGTAACTATTAACATGTACAAACCACTTTATAGAGAATATTAGGTCTAGTCTTTCATGTTTTTAATTTAATCCAAAGATGAAAAAAATGATGATATGAAAAAATATTTTTGTTCCTTACCTTGTATGATTTTATGAGTTATGGATTATGAGCCCACCACACTTCCACTATGTCATTCTAAAACTAATCAAATATAGGGTATGCCCTAGAATAACATAGCACACTCATCTTTAAATAGAAATCCCAAGTCTTTATTAAATATACTCTTATCCTTGTACTTCTTTTAAATCCATTAATTATTTTCTTATTTAATATTGTATAGGATCATTAGAATTGATTAAGAACAACCCAATAGAAGATTTCTTTAGGTACCCTAAGAATTTTATTCTTATATCAAGGCTTCTAAGCACATGCTTCTCTTACCATCCATATTTATCCTATCTTCACTTTCTTCCAATTTTGACCCCTTAGCAATACCTTTGTGGTTATGCGATTCAAAAATTGTTTTCTTTCTAAATTATAAATCCTCTAAATGAATTTTGATAAGATGATCCTTCTTTGGAACATTTTGAACCATATTAAATTTATTATTATTATTTTTTGTCAAGTTCTTTTATGCACATTCATTCATAAATTTCTCTTATAGATATATAAATTATACCCCTATATATGAAAAAATCACATGGTTGTTGGAAAATCTCTATCTTTGATTTATTTATGCCCCACATTGTATTTTATTGAATATCTGAAACCAATCATAAGAAATCACCCAACCCATATATCATGGTTTATTTGAGGCCATAATATTCCCTAGCATACTAAGGTGGCTTAGTAATTATGCCTTTTTACAAACCTTATCTCTTATTATCATAAATCTCTCTTTTAAAAGAGTTTTCTTAATATTCTTCATTACTCTAGATTTTTTATTTTATTTTAATTTAGGAATAAATATATATTTGATATATAAAAATAAATTAGGGTTACCTCTCCCCCTATTAAAATTCAACATGTCCCCATGTCTCATCCTAAGAAACACTATCCCATTCTATATCCAATAATAATATTTTCAAGGTCTAAGATGTAGAAATAGCATGGCCCTATGGTTTTATGTCCTATAATATATATTCTTAACAATTCATTCCAACCATATTGTCATTTGCCTAAATTTAAAATGTGAATCCAAAAACTAAGTGGGTTATGGGCTTACAATGTAACTTACATTAAACAAATATAGATGTTGATTTTGTAAAAACATGATAAGCATAATAAATCACTCAAAATAAATAGAAAGGTAATGGAAAGCTGGCATGGATATTACAATTTTCACCCTAAAAATAATAATACACCAACTCTTAAAATAAATGGGTGCTACCTGAATAGAATATGAACTTAGTACCACTAGAGTGATCATCTTGTGTTTGAACTCTGGTGATAAAAAAATCAATGTTCCAAGAGCTTCGTTAATCATCCAAAACTATATTCAAATTTGATATTGATATCTAGCTTAAATTCATCATCTTTTAGAAAAGCATAGCACAAAATATTTTGCAATTTTTTTTCTAGCACTATGCTTGATTTGCATGGCTGAAATGGTTTTAGTGTGAAGAGGTCTTTTCTCCCTTTATGTTCACACTTGCATAAATCTTTGTATCAGGTTGTGAAGGAATATTGGTTGAGTTGTACTTTTGTCCATGTTTTTGTTGTCTTTGAGGGCATTCTCATCGGAAATTTTTTTCACCACATGTCCACCATCATCCAAGCTCTAGTCTATATTTGGTGGAATTAACCATATTTGTTTCTCGGCAATGGAAGGTATTTGGATTGGATCCATTTTTTCCTAACTCATATTGCTTTCTTTTTCATTTCTCTCTTATTTTCCTTGTAACTTGATTATATATTTCAAAATTTTCAACATATTATGTTACTTCATCCACTAAATGGCTTACCACACCATACATGAGTTTGGTATTCATGTCAAACCATTAATGAATCGAACTAAGCTATCATGTTCTTTAATAAATGGTACAAATCAATTTTTCCTTTCAAAATTTTGTTTTTATTCATTTATTGATTGTAATCTTTGTTTTAATTCAAAAAAACCATTTCTCTTTTCCTATATAAAATAATTTGAAAGGTATTTTTGCTGAAATAGTTTTTTGAAGTGTGACCATCTTGTTATGTTGGCTCTTAGTTTTGAGGTTTGGATGGTATCTTGCCACTAGTTCAAAGAACTATTTTTTAATTGATAAGTAGCTATCTTGTCCTACCATAGCTACTAGTATTTTGTAGATCAAAATATCTTTCTAGCTTGGTTAACCATTGTTCCACTTCTTCACCAGTGCGTGTATTACCACTATATTTTGGTAGTTTAATTTTTTTGAGCAAAGTTGTCTAATTCTTTTCGTGATTATTTTTCATCATCGGAGGATTCTGATTCCAATGTATGGGAACTACTATTGGTAGAAGTTGAGTCTTCCTTTGATGATCCTAGTCACTTCTTAGTACTTTTGGATTTTCTTTTGCTCTTTTTCCTGCTTGAGTGTCTATTGGATTTTGAACTTTTCTTGCTCTCTAATAACTCAATGTTGTTAGGTCCCTTTTTTTCTTGAGCTTCTTTCCTATGTTGTGGTACTTGGGAAGCTAACTCAATGACTTCTTGCATTAAGGCTTAGTTGGTTTTCTGTAAAGCCCAATCATTAATTTTAGTTTATTGCATAGCAAATACAAAAGATTTAAACAATTTTATTTCTTGAATAATTCAATCATTCATTAAAAAATACTTCTTTTTTGAAATGTGTACGTAGTCCAATCGATTTACTGGAGTGAATTTGGATTCAGTGTCTTGCGTTTGTGAGAAATTGAGGAGGAATAGGTTCTTATCCAAAACCAAACAAGTTCTTATTGAGAACGAAACAAGATGCACTTCTCAAGCATCTACACAACACACTATAAAGTACAAGTACTCAACATGCACAATAACCCTGGTTGGGACAATCTCGGGTGCACTCTGTACCCCGATTTGGACACACTGTGTGTGCCTACCAATCCAAAATCTCACTCCCAACAGTTGTTCCAACAATTTCTTTTTTGTGTTCTCGCTTTTTTGTCTGTGTCCAAACTATTTAGTTTCTACAAGTTTTATGTACAACACAAATGGTAATTCCAACCAACACACCCTTTAGGAAAACAATTACATTCCAACATCCCATAAAAAATAAATAATTATTTTGTCACATTTATTTCTTGAACTATGATTTTAGTTCTATTTTACTTTTATTCCTTTTTTCTTCTATGGGGAAAAAGTCACATAACAATTGTCCCCTTGTAAATAAAATAATGTCCTCAATAGCACAAGATACATCTATATCACAACTCAAAAGAACATAATCAAATTGATATTAAATACATCAATAAATAAGACTTCGTTTGAATTATAGACTTTTCTCTTTTCAATTAGCAAGTACTTTAAAGAGAGTCTTTTTTTCCAATGATGAAAAAACTATAGATACATATCAAGAATTTACAATCAAAGAAACTAATGCTATTTTATATGTTTAATCACATATTTTAGATTTCTCAAATTTGTCTAATGTAACTTCATCATTATATTATGATTATTATCATGTCTTGACGCAACATTTATCTGGTGAATGGCATGCATATTTGATACTATTTATTAATTAATCATTGAAACCATATATACTAGCAATTCTGTGTAAAAACACACAACGATGAGCCAATAGGCAGAGATGTACAAGAAAGGGAAGCGACGTGCAAGGACTGAGGCTAGGATAGTTTATAACGTGTTGTGGAAAATGCAAAAAAGATCATGACATAGCGATACATACTAGTGCATACTTATTGTACAAAGAATTGTATAAGAGGAAATGCAATGAACAATTTAGAGATAAAATAATAAAGCACAAGGTAGAGAGCAAGAATGAAGAAAGCATTAGAGGGATAAAGATAAATTGTAAAAGACTAACTACTGTATGGGAAAATATAGATTGTTAAAGAGCACCAAATCAAGGATGCAACAATATATTAACATATATTATATAAAACAAGCTATTTAGCCTAAGGTAGAGAACAATAATCAATAATACCTAACGTAACCAAACATAGAATCAACAAACATAGAATCAACAACATTACTTATTTTATTTTTTTCCATTCATAACCAAAAAATGAAAGCCATAAATCAAACAACATTGGTTTCAATAGCCACCCAAATACAGAAAGCCACAATATAGCCCGAGCTATACAATAATAATCAACAAAAACTCCATAACCTCAATAATTGAATTCTTACATATATATTGATATTAAAATATACCCAATATAGTGTAAGGTAGAGAAAAATAATCAATAATACCTAATGTAACCAAAAATAGAATCAACAACTTTAATTATTTTATTTTATTCCAACCATAACCAGAAATGAAACCCATAAAATATAGTATTTTCAACAATACCTACAAAATGAAACAATATAGCTTAAGAACAGAATTGTAATCAACAATTCCCAATTGAAGCTAACAAAAAGCATATAGGATTGACTATTTTATTCCATTGCAACCATAACCACAAACTGGAAGCCATAAATCAAACTATTTTAACATATATTGTATAAAAGAAGTTATAAATCAAGCTCTATCACTTTGAACAATGAAAATGTAATCTTTTTAGAATAGAACCCTATATAATATTGAAAGAATCTTGGCTTTACAACAACACCATATCAGAAATTGAAATAATATAGTGTCTACAAGAGAGCCCTATCAAAACTAAAACAATGTACGCTATGATAGAGAACAATAATTAATAAGATTTTTGATCTTTTCTCAACAACATGGTTTTGAAAAATTGAAAGAATACAACCTTTTGAAGAGGATCCAATAAAAAAATAGAGAATATAGCATAAGGTAGACAAGAACAATTGACAGAAACTATATAATGTCAATAATTTTGTTGGATCATAAGAGGGATCATGGCAAAATATAGCCTTTGCAGCAACACCTTCTGGAGAATGGAACAATATAGCTTATGCAAGAGAACAATAATGAGCAATGCCCAATGGAACCTAACACAAAGTGGATTAACATTAACAATTTTATTCCATCACAACCATCGCCTGAAACATATGAATTCTATCTGAATCTTATGTCTAAAACATAGAGATCTATACATAAGATGTATAAAATAAAACACAACAAAATGAGTCTTGGTTTCCACCCTTCCATATTGGGTCATGCAGCCTCATGGATTGTCACCAAACCCTCGTGTAAGAATATACATTGTCCACCGCTTTGATCAAGGGTGGAATGAATTTTTATTATCACAATCAACATAGAGTATATTAAGATCTAATTGTCTATTTCACCTTTGCAACTAATTTTGCAATTAGTTCATCAAATTCGCCATTATAGCTAGAGTATGGCCTGGAAAAATAAGAAAAAAATGTGAAGTTTAATTTGGTCATCATCTGTATTTGATAGAGAATATGTAAATCAATAAATTTAAAGAGCTATATAATGTATAGTACAAAATATAAAATAGACATGTAATGCAAGGCATCAAATAAGTAAAATTTAAGTATACTTGTGCATGCACTACATTCGAGCAAGTAGACAAGAAAACAAGGGCTGATGTGCACCCTACCATATTGACTCATGGGGCACCACATGCTCTCACCAAACCTCTAATCAGGGAAATAAATTGACCACCATTGTGGTCAATGGTAGAAGCAATGTTTTGGCCACTAATGACTATAAATAAAATCATTGGAATCCACATTATGGCTAGAGTATGATTTGGAAGAATAAGAAAAAAGTGTGAATATTAGTGCAGTGGTCATCTCTAATTCATAGACAACATGTAAAGCAAGAGATATCAAAGTTGATTATTTTATAACACACAATTTTCTATGTACTTGTAATGTGAGGAATGAAGTAAACAAAACTTAGACATACTTGGTGCATGTCACAAAATGAAATCTCAACATAAGAATGCAACACTTGATGTCCACCCTACCATATTGGGTCATTGAGCATCATGTGCTCTCACCAAACCCCCAAGCAAGAAAAAATAAATTGCTCGCCATTGGCATCAATGGTGAAAGCAATGTTTAGGTCATTGCTTAATTAATACAAGCTCTAAAGGCATTGAAAGGTCCATGTATGATGATTGTTTGGGTAAAGTATGGTTGCAAACATGAAAGAATAATGCAAAATTATGTGTACTAAACACATACTATTGGTAGACGATAAATCAATTAGAAAAGATAAAGACTTATACAATTCATAACAAATTGTATGCAATGAAGGTTTAGTAGAAGAGTGAAAGCAAATAAAATTTAGGCATACCTTGTGTAGGGAATCAATTGGAAGATCGAGGGAATAAGGGAGGCCTACTTTTCACCCTTCCACATTATGGCATCGAGTGTCATGGATTCTCACCAAACCCTTGAGCAGGGAATTTTTTTTTCCAAGAGTTTAATCTATATCTTAGTACATACATTTGCAATCTAAAATGTTGTCAATGAAATATCATTAGACACAAGGGAAATTATAAGTTTAGTACAACAAACATGTGTCATTACTACACAATATTTAAATGAAAAAAAATAAACATCTGTATAGTCAGTAACAAATAGCATCTTTAATATATGTGGAATAAAATACATCATATAAATAGGATGCAAGCATACCTTTTGCAAAGAGCATAAAACAATATGTGGACAATTGAATATAATTGTCTTATAGAAGCTACCAATTTTATTAAGCTGAAATCACTATTATATTTTTTTTTAAAATATATAGGGTTGCGGCATTTGTGACAAAGAATTTTGAATGTAATTACAAAAGAAGAGATGGAAAGAATGAGATATAGCCTTACCTTGTATACAAATAGAATATAGTTCCAACTTGAACAACATGGGAAAATTGTTAGCACGAAGGTATTAACAATTGTGAAGATTTGCAGTAACAGCTAGAAATGTTCCTAATCTAAATTTTTTAGAACTTGAAATTGTTAGAAAGAAATGATTCAAGTGTGATAGCTAAGGAAGTGGCACTATTCGGTAAAGTGGAGGAAGCTATTGAGAGAAAAGTTAAATTCAAATAATTTATGTTTGTTGGTGGGAACAAGGGAAAACGTAAACCAAGAGTTGAGTAGCAACTTCTCGTAGTGATGACTATATAAGTAAAACTTGTGGAATGTTAGGTAAAGTGATCAGAAGTGGGAATGAAGGGAAATGTGAAAGAATTGAAACAAAAAGGAAAAGGAGAAGTAGTGTAGTTACTATGAAAAAAAAAGATTTCATGATGGTGGCAGTGTAGACAATTGTTGGAGACGATCCTCTTCTTTGATTCAAAGTGCATTGTTTTTGTTGGAATGTAGCCTAGAATACCTATCAAAAGAGAAAGGTGGATCTATGTGTATTCCTACTACTGATTTAACATGAGAGAGAGATGTGAATGTTAGTCCTTTCCTTTCTTTAGTTCCAATATCTATTGTAGTTTTCTCTAGTGTTAAGCCTTGAGATTTATGGATTGTTATAGCCTAGGCCATTGTCAACGGGAGTTGTCTTCAGCTGCCTCATGTGATTGGGATAATCAGGATGAATCTTAGATTGTCCTGATCCCATACTAGGCCAATGTAGTTCTAGAAGTCAACAACAATATATTAAGGTAGTTGAGGTGGTTTAGCACCCCTAGCATATACAATAGCCTTCACTAAGCCCAACGATCCATTGAACAGGCTACCTGCCACCCAAAGATGTGTTGTCAACATTACTTGTTGACCAATTGCAAGCAAGATATCTACTTGAAGTTGTTCATCATCACCATAATAAAGTGCATTTTTTTGGGAATATTCAGTAGCACTAATTGCAATTGGAACATTTAATTGTTGTAGCATTTTCCTATTGTGCAAAGCAACCAAGCTATTTGTTGGGAATAAGTGGATAGCCTCATCAAACTCCTAGTTTTTCTTAGATACAAGCATAGATTTTGTTTGATTCATAAGAATTTTTCAATCAACCAGGGATTGCTAGCAATTTCTAATATTCATAAGGAGTGTACGAAACTGTTGTTGTCAATCGGATTGTCCATGCTAGCAAAAGATAGTGTCAAGTGTGACAACAATATTAAAAGTGTGCCAAAGTGCCAGTGATATGGACCAAGAACTATAGATAGGATTTTCCATAATAGTGGGTAGTTGTGCCAAGTCACCCATGAATATAATAGAAACAGCACCAAATGGCTGCATATGTCTTCCAGGGAATGCTTGCTGCAGTCGACTATCTATTTTAAGGAACAACTTGGGACCCAAGAAAATCATTTCATTAATTAAATTATGTACATAATATGTTTGAAGTATTCTTGAAATATGGTCAATGGTTGTCCTTTCAATGGATTCATATATTTTATTGGTATTCGAATATCATTATGCACTGTGGAGGCACGAACATTGTAAGCAACAACACCTCTTGGTGCCAAAATAAGAAAAGGGTTCATTTTCTGACTGAACAATCAATTTAGTGCTCTAAATATCTTGTCAATAAATAAATTATTTACCTATGCTAGTGGTACCTTGAATGATCATAAAAAGTGGAGGCAATGAGGGTGGGCCAAGGTGGTGTTCAATGATTTTCAAAGCAAGCTCTTGTCTAGGAGATAGTCAATGGAAAAGGGTTAGCGTTGCAAATGAGCAAAGGGTGTCTTCAGTTGTATGCAATTTACTTGTTGAAACAACTTGTTCACCAATGCTATAAAGATTCTCTAGAACATGGTGCTTGTCCCACCTATAGTGCAGGTCAAAGTCTCGCCAACCCAAGAGCTATAGCTAGTCAAAACAAGCATTATTTCTGGCACCAAGTCAAGAGAGCAACTCCCATTCATATTCAACTATATGCGGTGGAGACTGTGCATCATCGGTGTCATTATCACTACCCTCCCCATTGGTAGGGGGGTCAGTGCATCTATTCACATGCCAAGCGACATAACCAACAACATAAAATAGCCTCCAATTTTGTGTTATGGTTTCTCTTGTAAGGCCTATGTCTACCTCAAAATTTTGAAAAGGTTTGTATAGTAATAATTCTTACCAAAAAAATGTTTCATAGGCATCACTTTGTTCCACGGGGATGGTCTTGAAAAGTGGGTAAACAATGGTGATTGTATGTTGTGGCCCAGGACGCTAAGATACACCTTTGTGATTTTTATGATATGTATATAGTTGTGAAGAATGAATAAGGGACATTGCCTCCATTTCAGGTGGTATTTTCATGTAGGAAAGAATATAACCACTAGAAAGCTCATAATCATTGTCAACTATTTTCAAACAATGAAACGTTTGCTTGCTAACATTCAAAGACAAGAAATGCCAACTTGAGATGACAAGGGGAAACTTTTGCAGCATATGGCATGTTTCTTGTGCACGAATGTCATGATCAATAACCAAATTCATCATTAATTTTTGGTTTGCAAGCAATGCTTTATCCCTAGATGAATTTGTATTTGCAAGCCTTTGCAAGATATCAATGTAGCTTTCAAAAAAATTCTCAAACTTTGATGCATATTTGGAAATGTAGTTTAGCCCAATTTGTCTAGACAATACTGGCTAGCAATCAACATTTGCTTGCTAGATTGCAAGCATCTCAGGGTTGTAGATACTAACATGGTCATCATTTCTTTTTGGTTTGTATGATTTGTTCAATTCACTATCAATTGTCAATGTCAAAGATGGTTGTGTATTCCATGGACCTTTTTAGCAACATTGTAATTGTTGGCCTTTTTTCCTCAGGCAAGTGTATGAGTGCACTTGGTATGTCTTTGAATTGTGTTTAACAACTGTTCATAGTCCACCACTGGATCCATAGAAAAAATTTGCGTACTATTGAGCAAGCATGGGTAATCCAAAGCTAAGTGGTGGGTAAAAGTACAAATTTGTGTCACACTTTTGGCCAACTTATCAACATAAGTGAATTTTAGTAGTTATAACTAAAAATCAATTTTAGTCAAACATATGATCTAGTAAGATTCGTTCTAGATAAGTTAAATACTTCCACAACTTTTCCAACTAAAATTGTTGGCTAAATGCTTATGTAGCACCACTTTGAGGCCAATTTACTAGAAAAATGACATCATTTGAAAAATTTGATGTTTCAACAATTCCTACTCATATAAATACCATTTTTTTAAAAATGTAAAAATACCCTTTTGTAGATCCATAAGTTTAGTTTTAAAATATATATTTATTTTAATAGTTCAATTGTTATTTATATTTTATTTTTATTTTTTACTAAAAGTAGGTTATCAACACAAAAATATTAGGTTGATTATCATGCCAAGAAAAATACTAAAACTTATTAAAAATAAAAATAAAAATATGATTCCCTAGATAAAAGAATCAAGATTAAGATAGCATAACTTGTTTTCTATTTTAGATAAATATTTAATATAAAAGTTGACGTCGACCAAAAATTTTCATGTTTTAATTCACGCACATTTAAATATTTATTTAAAAATATCTATTTATTAAAACTGCAACAAAAAAATCCATGCCCTAACGTTTCCAATTGTAAATATACACAAAAAAATTGAAGGAAAAAAAAGAAAATTTACTATATATAAAGTTTGGAGTCTCATGTAATGTCATTTTTCAACATTTTATCAGCAACTAAATTATAGTATTAATTTATAAAAAAAAATATTCAGATAATTTTTTAATTTTTTCAAAAAAATGTAAACATAAAATATACAAAAAAATACACATTTTATTAGTTTACATCATTTCAAAATTCAAAACATATATGCCACTTTCTAGTGACTGAATTTTAAAAGTTAGATCAATGTTGGTCATTTCCTTTATTAAAGTGTGACACGGATTTGTAATTTTAGCCTGGTGGATCCTTGATATTAGTTGCTCTGGGGCGTGAGGGTTCCATGTTGAAACATAGTGATCAAAGAATGTGTTTGCTTATTGAAGCTCATGTGGTTTGGACCAATCAAGCATGTCCATGTTTGGGGCATTTTGGAGCCACAAGAAACCATGTACATGTGTTGACCCGCGATGTTGCCACTCATACATATACCAATAGTTTTTCGTGTGGAAGAGTCTCTCAATAACCTCTTCATGAAAAATAGTGAATCACAGGTGCATGTACAAGGTTGTTATGTGCGGGTTTTGCACAATTTTCTTTGTGAAGTGTCTCCAAGAGTATGGAAAATCAAATTGGGTATGAGGTTCAATCACCCTATGCAAATTATGCCATCTTGTATTTGTAGAGCTCAAAGTGAAGAAAAGAGTTGGTGTACCAAGCTGGAGGATCATTGTTGCAAGCTCTTGTCGACTCTTTTCCCAATATGAGTGGGTTCCTCACAAGGATGCACCAAAGCAAACAAGTAGGTTTGCTATCTGGGTATCTCGTGCCTCCCGAAGTAATTGCCGCAAAGCAAGAACTGACTTTGGCATTCTTTCCTCCAAGTTTGTTTTCATAAAAACTGATGTTGATTGTTGGCTTCGATGTCTCATTATCAAATTATAAATGTAATATCTAAATCTAACATGCATCCCAAATCTATTATCACAGTATCTCATCAAGTGCAAGGCATATTGATGTAAGTGAATTTGTATTGTTCTCGATTGTAGGGGAATTTCCATGCTAGTGGGGAACAATGTTGGAAAATCCATACTTAATAACCCTTTTGTAGTATATTCATTAATAGGACTAGAATTTATTTCAGGCCAAGTCAAGGTATTTTGACTAGTGTCTTTAATTTGTAAGGAATCTCTAATTTCTTGCAATTCTCGAGGAGGGTTGGGCATCAATGGAATAAATGATGATGAGTCATGAAGGTCAGCTTCCTCATCAACAACACTTTCTATAGTTTCCATTAGTTCATTTGGTTCATGCCTCAGTTCTTCCATTATGTGCAAGAGATCAGAGATGTCAGTACTTGTAGAAGGCAACAAATTCAAAGCATCATAGTCTATTGCAACATCACTATAGTATGGGTCATTCTCAATTTTATATATTAATGCAGCCATGACATTATGTTTGTCAACATAGCAATCATAGTTTGTCCCTTGAATGCCAATTCTTCTCACAATAACAACTTCAAGATCATGTAGGCAATATAGCAACAAAGTTTCAATGTCTATGATGTCTTGTGGGAAGCTTATAGTATGGCCACTATATTTGTATTGGCCTCCTCTAGAATGGGTTACTTGTAAAATGGGAGCAGCTTTGGCTATAAGCATTTGTTTGACTTGATTCAACTTTGCAAGGATAGCCAGTTGTGGCCCCAGATCCATTTTTTTTTCCAAGATATATCTATGGAAACCTTTTTGAGAAGCACAACACAAACAGGCAACACTAGCACTGGATGCTTGTACTCTCATGCCAGCATAGGTTTGATTGCAAATACAACAAATTTTTAATTTAGACAAAGCATCAATGTGTCAGTGGAAGGATTGCATTGCTATGCAGAAAGGTTCACCAAACATGTTGCTTGAGGGTTGAGCTACTAAAGATATGGTTGCCAAGGCATACCCATCAAGGGTCTATTACAATGTACTACTAGGTCTTGCAAAGGAAAATTCATAGTGATGGGTGCGGTGCAGCTACGAAGGGGTGAAAGTTGAGTGGGAGCAATAGCAAACAAATGTTAATGGCGAGCTTGCTTGCAATGGTGGTGTGCCCAACTGAGCATGGGGTGGAAATCTAGTTGGTTCTAGAGCACATCTTTGTTGCAAGTACTTGGCTTTCCGACCTACACAAATCTAGTGTTTGTGGCGTGCATAATGATGGAGCTTGTGAAATTCTAAAGAACTTCAGCTCAATTTTTATGAGTCTAGTTCCTAATTTAAATCCTTGTCCCCAAGTGAGTAGGGTTTTCAAATCAGAAAATCTGCCAATTTTATGTTATCACATTGACTTGTCTAGTTGCTCATTGGTTTCTTAAGTGATTTTTTGAGCCACATGTTACGTTTGTTCACTGGCCTCATTTATCTGAGTAATCAGTCATGTTTTCCTGCCATGTCAAGGCTTTCCTAAAGTTGGGTTATGAAAATGTTAAGTCTGGTGACTTAAGGATCAAGTCATTTACCCTACGGTCGTGTCACCATCGGGCGACCTAAGTCTTATCCATTTGATGCTAACATCATGTGTTGTGCAACTTGCAAGATTAGGAAATTAGGGATGAAATTTGAACCATACCCTACCAGCTTGCAAGAGTAAAGTGGAGGCCAGATAAAAGTAGCGAGGCTAGCGAGAAGCTAACACTTGTCCCAGGTACAGTGTAGGACCAACTTCGCACTACCGATCCCATGCCCCGACACCTTCAACAAGAGGTCGAGATCAACCAAACAGAACAATCTCCACCATTATGCACTGGCTCACTAAATGAAGAAAAACAGAGATTAAACCGAGTGAGATTAGCGAGATCTTGACACCTATTCCACACTCACTCAAACGGTGGAGCCCATAGGAGGTGACAGTTTCATCCAACACGAAAAAAAGTGATTGGTTGAAAGCATATCAGTGATGCACCACTAGAATTGAAAGAGGGTCAAACACGAGCTAGCTATTTGATCATCCATCAAGGTTGAAGATGAATGGATCTCATTCAAAATGGCAGGTGACACCTGATGATTAATTCTACTCTACACAACAAGCTTGCATTAATGGCTTACACTTCGTGGATTGATCGAGTTGATCTCAACTCGTGCCAAGAGGAAAATGCAGACAAGAATTAAGAATAATTAACAAATTTCCATGCAAATGGGAATTAAACGGTTTTGGTACATCTGCCAACAGGACACCAAAATTGCACGTGTGATAAACAATGAGTAAGAATGCTATGGTTTTACTTGATAAATACAATTGAGGTGATTATTATTTGCACCATTATCATGAGGCAGTTAAACACTTTCTCAAGTGAAAAATTATAAGGAGAGAAAGATGAGCCAACTAGCGAGGAGGTCGGTTCATCTTGGTTCAAAAAGCTCTGGTCCTGGTGCACATGAAGTCGTTCCTGATACAGAAGTAGCTACTACTTCTAAATCCAAATTGGCACCGAGAAGATGTAGTTGCCGACTGCAATTCAAGAGTGGTGCTGCTGAGGTAGAGGGCAACAAAGGAAAATGCCCAGTGTAGTCCCTCACTAGGTTTAGACGAAAGGTGAGGTATGGGCGTGGCTCCTATGGGCACTAGCACTCTCCCATTGACTTTACGATCTCCTCTTTTGGTATGGGTATGTGCAGGATCATCATGGAAAAAAATAGGCCCTTAAGTGTCAAAAAATTCAGAAAAATTAGAGTTAGGCAACTTGAAGTAAAAATTTGAATAAGTTATCTATATTTTTTCAAAAATATGTAAGAATAGAATCTGTAGAAAATTGAATGTAGTTTCTAAACTACTAGGTTTGTTTTAAAAAAAAATCTATTTGGTGAAAATTTAAAATTTCAATGCAGTGGTACTTAAATTTCAGGGAAAAAATAAGAAGTAGGTGTCTGCTGAGCACCCTAACCACAATAAAATGATAAGATTTTTTTATATGATTTTATATATAAGTAGAAGACTCATGCCTCAATGTGATGCATATTTTTTTTGTAATTTTTTCCAAGTAAATAATTAATTATGAATTTTTATTACAACTTTTTAAAAATATAAAAACTCATGTCTAACCACCTTAACTTGGTCAAAATTTATGAAATTCATTTTTTCTTTTTAATCCTATAGTATGTGAAGCATAGAATGTGACACATTTTTTGATTCAAAAAATGTGATACCATTTGAAAGCTATAGATGCTTTTCAATCAGCCTATCAATCAAGACTTTAGTCATAATGTGAATAGAAAATGAATAATAATTACTTATTAAATTCAAAGTAAAGCATAATTTATATCGGTGGAAATATGAGAATCTCCTTTAAAATCCCTTTTCATTTTATCAATTTTGGGAAAAAAATAGTTGTCAGCCACATACCCATAATATTGCAGCTTTTTGGCCCATCATGATCCTACACACACCCATATCCATGATTTAGAGGCTGATTAAACCTATGCTCAATACTTGGACATGATGAATGAGGGATTTCCCTCAGATAAGGAGGTAGTCTCTTTGTTTCCATTGGTCGTGAAGACCCCAAGTGGGCATACTAACAACATAGATGATGAAGAAAAGGTGGAAGGAGAAGCTAAGGTTTCCTCTCTTCCCCTTGCAATAATAAGGAGTGATTGGGTTTACTGTGGTCGTAACTTGGGATGTGGTGATGTGATGGGAAAATGAAATTGTTGTGTTTGATATCTTCTTTTTGCTATGATGGCTCTCTAATTTTCCTTCGTGGAATTTTTTTGATGATTCGACATCAGTCATGCACCCTTGTGGCATTTTGTTTGCCTGGTTCGTGAAGCTCAGATGGTGACACGAAAGGTTTTGGCACCACTTTGCATTTTCTTCCTCGATGGTGGTTTTATTTAAGGATCTTTCTCTTTATACTGGCTTTTTTGGTTTCAACATGTGGGTTTTGAAATTCAGATCAAATGTAGCTAAATTTTTGATGAAATTATAAGGTATGTGTAGGATCATGATGGGCCAAAAAGTGGCAATATGATGGGTATGGGGCTGACGATAATTTTTTTACCCAAAATTGATGAAATAAAAAGGGTTTTTAAAGGAGATTCTCATCTTTCCACCAATATAAATTATTCTTTACTTTTAATTTAATAAGTAATTATTATTCATTTTCTATTCAAATTATGACTAAAGTCCTAATTGATAGGCTGATTGAAAAATATTTATAGCTTTCAAAAGGTATCACATTTTTTGAATTCAAAACATGCATCACATTCTATGTTTTTCATACTATAGAATTAGAAAAAGAAAAATTGAATTTCATGAAGTTTTGACCAAGTTAAGGTGGTCAAACATATGAGTTTTTATATATTTTAAAAGTTGTAATAAAAAAATCATAATTAATTATTTACCTGGGAAAAAATTATAGAAAAATATGCATCACATCGGGACATGAGTCCTCTACTTTTATCTAAAATATTATAAAAAATATTATCATTTTATTGTGATTAGGGTGGTTAGACAAACACCTACTTCTTATTTTTTCCCTGAAATTTAAGTACTACTGCATTGAAATTTCAAATTTTCACCAAATAGATTTTTTTTAAACAAACCTAGTAGTTTAGAAACTACATTCAATTTTTCTACAGATTCTATTCTTACATATTTTTTAAATATTATAGATTACTTATTCAAATTCTTACATCAAGTTGCCTAACTCTATTTTTTTGAATTTTTTGCCACTTAAGGGCCCTATTTTTTCCATGATGATGCTACACATACCCAATAATTCTACATTGTAACTGCATTTTGGTCTGAAGCTTGTTACTCCCTATTAGTATAAAGGGAATTCAAGACTCAAATACAAAAGAGGACCATCATTAATAAAAAAAGAGAAAAGAACAAAAAGATAGATAATATAGAGGTATTAGGCTAGGTTTAGGCCAGTCATAATGCAATTATAAGTGATAGGAATGGAATAGCATGTATTCTTTTGAGTTACATTGGACAAGTAAATACATATTATCTTAAAAAATTTGTGCAAATTTGATCTATGAATATAAATACAAGTTTATATATGATACATTTTCTCTCCTTGTGTGGGTTTGAGTAAATCTTGAATGGGATTGTCAATAACATTTTCATTCTTCTTTTGAGTTTCAATTCAAATGTGTATCTCTATTTTATGCTTTGATTCAAGTAATAAATTAAATTCTTAAACAAAGTTATAGATTTACAATTATCTGCTTTGGATATGATAAGAAGTTATGCATCATGGATTTTGAATCTCATAATGCAAAGTTGTTATGCAAATAGTTATTTCCATTAGGATCTGAGATAGCTTCTGCATTACTGGTATTGTGTGTATGACTCCATAGCCCAATTCAATAAGGCACTAGTTCGTTTCCTTGAAAGATTTCCCTAGTGGGTTAATCAAATTATTCTATGGTGGCCAACCTAGAAGCAACATTTAGATTCATTTTAAAATTTCCAAAATATTTATACAAATCTTATAATCATTTGTCATACATGAGGGAATTTACTGAAATTCTAGCAAGTAACCTAGAAACTAGCCAATTTCATGGTATGCTTTGCTTGTTTTCCTTTCAGTTGAAAAGATCTATGAAAGAGATTTCAAAACCAAATGCATCTTAAGTAAACACCAATAGGAATACCCTCCTTGGCCCCACAAAACCTAAAGTGTAGAAAATATTAGTTTTTCACTAGATCTTGTGAGTTGGCCAGTCATTTTCAGGAGTTTTGAATATAGGAAATGGAAATTCCTTAGAGACTCCTTTAGGTGCACTAGAAAAAGCACCAACAGAATGGCGACTCTGCTGGGGATGCACTAAGATGTCTAGTTGTGGGTTGTCTTGTCAAAGAGTCATTCCAATCTTGAGAAGAGTTTAGAAAAGAGTCATTTCATTTTCAATGAGTGAGAACATTTGTCATTCATAAGTTGGTGGATCTGGACAACTTTGTTCAAATAATTGAAATGCTCTTGAACCTAGAAGAGATCTATTGTAGCAAAGATCAAAGTATATTAGTGTGATTCTTCTTTTGGAGAAAACCCAAAACGAGATTCCAGTTTAAAGGAATTTCATGTTCTTGAAATTCATTCCTCTGTAAAGGAGGTGGTGACTCTGTCCAGGGAACCAATTAAATTGTGAAGAAGCTTTCAAAGATTTGCATAATTTGCAACCATGAAGATAGATTAACAGCTACTACAAAATTCCCAAGTACTTTCATAAATCTAAAGCAAGTGTTTCTTTGTAGAAGATGGTCTATGAGATTTTTTCAAGGCTTAGGAGCATAAATGACTCCCTATTAGATGGATTTGCATTAAGACATGGAATAGTGATAGTTCTTTTCATAATTATTATCCACAAAGTTGTGATTATCCATGAAGTATGTTATTCTATTGAGGATTGACTTTTGAAGAATCTCTCTGTAAAGAATCAAGTTAAAGTATGCAGGGTGAAGAAACTATGGCATCCCCTCAAAGGGATTTTGTTATTAAAAGGCACATGACATTAGTTTTTAGTATTATTGAAGGTTTCTGTAACCTAATTCCTAAGGATGTTAGGAAGTACTTGCCCAAATTCATAGGGAAAAGTTTTGAATCAACCTCTAAGCATCTGCAAACCTTCATAGATGTGATGGGGGATTTTGAGGTGAATTATGAATATGTTGTCATGAAACTCTTTGTTCAAACTATGAAGGATAATGACACAAATTGGTATTCATATTTGCAGCAAGTTCCATAGCCTCATGGAGTCAATTTATGGCAGTCTTTATGGACCAATTTGGTGAAAGGGTAAATCCAAGTGTGGTAAGGAAATCCTTTATGGAAATCCATATGAATAAAGGGGAATTGTTCCCTACTTTCAATCTTTGATTTGCAAAGAAAATTAGAGAAATCTCAGAAGACATAAGGCCAAATGATGTAGAATGTTTGTTGGTATATTTAGGAGCATTTGATAAGAAGATGAGTTTATTGTTAAGAGATGAGGAACTCATAACCTTGCATCAGGCATATCACATTGCCATTGACATTGAGAACAATTTCAAATACTCAATGATGAGAGGATCTATAATTGCTAGTAGTAGTTCTAGCACTACCCCCAATTTTGAACCAAGTAACTTAAAGGGTAAAAGGATTTGTCATGAAATGGACCTTGTAAATGTTATATCTAATTTACTCCCAAGAAATGTAGAATACAAACATGTAGAGGCCTCACATCATCCAAAGAGAGGAAAATCTGAGATAATCCTCTATATCAAGAAATTGCATGAGATAAGGAGATATGCAAATGAGTCACCATATGACTTATTTTCAAGATTCTTGGATATACTAATGGAGATTCCTGGGAATTTTAGACCAAGTGATTAGATGTGCATTAATGTGTTTTGTGAAGCATGCATTTCTAGATCTAGTCAGTGGGCTGAGGATCTAAAGCCTTATAGTCTAGACCAAGTGGTAGATTGGATCAATATTGTGGAAATAATGGAGCATAGTCATGTTCCTTCATCTAGTACTCAGGGAGAGTAATAGTTATCATATTGCAAATGGTCAAAGTCTAAGGCCATCAAATCAAGGAGAAGCATCAAAACTAGAACAAGTAGTTTTTGAATGTTGTCATTTGACTGATGATCTAGAAATAGATGTGGGTAGTAATGATGAAGATGGAAATATAGAATATGGGAATAAATAAATTCTTCCTAGTTATCTTCCTTGGGATGTCATAAACTATGAGCAAGTACAAGAAGTGCAAGATACAACTTCTGAAATTGATGCAACTAGCAGTTATCAAGCTTCTATTAATAAATGGAATGTACTTGATCCCAATGCCATGATACACATGAGAGGTCAAACTAATGAAACTAAACTTGAGGAATCTACCATTGAATATGATTCTTCATATGAAGTAGATATGGAATCCCTTGCTTCTAGTAGGGGATATGTTAACAACCTTGTAAATGTGAATTTCCTAGGCATTGAATAGTTCTCATCATGTGAAGAATTTTTTGACTGTAGATCAATTATTGGAGACATAAATGGTGAGTATAATTGTGAAACTGTTTCTCTATGTTCTTCAATTGACTGCACTGATTTTGAGTACATAGTTAGTTCTCTGAATTTCTTGTATCCTGATATTTTAGATGATGAGATACATCCAATTAATGCATGGAAAAATATTTTATTTGATGAAGATGTTTGGGATGATGAAAATGCAAATGACGGTCCTTATTGGGGTAGGATCGATCCTCTTTTTGAGGATATTACTAACAAAGATTAGGAAAATTCTATGAATGATGATCAAGATAATGCTGAGGTGTGTTGTTTCAATAATAAGGATGCCACTTCTAATTTGCTAAGTGTTGAATTGTATGAGAAGTATGGAGGCATAGATACCAATGAGAAGACCCTTGAACATGATTCCAATTCTAGATGTAATGAGGGAATTCATAGAGATGAATACAATCATATTGATTTCCATGTGGAGAAGAATTGCATACTTGAAGGAATAGTTGAAAGGTTAGATACTCATGATCTACAGGATGGTTGCACAAATAAGTTCACAACAATGATTGATGTTGAGAATCTATGGAATTACATTATGACCCTGTGGAATATGTTGATATTTCAATACCCTTTGATTTAAATGAAACACAATCCAGAGGCATTGGTTATTGTGAGAATCATATGGGACAATATGACACTACTGTGGAGTTTTTGTATATACTCCACATCTGATGGATTTGATTATGGAACTTCTCTTACCTCAAGCGGTTAATAGTTATGGGGGGAAAATTGATAATAGAACTGGTTATATTTTGTTTCCTGAATGTAGTGAGGAATGGCCTAATCAAAGCCAGAGTACCTATGAGGCCTTCAAATTTGATGGAAAAATTCTTGAAGATCATGTACTTCATCGTGAGGTGGAATATGAAAGTTTCACTTTCTTGATTCAGTATGAGGAACCTTTAATAGAGAGGACCAAAGCTAGAAATATTTCCCTAGATGGTATAAATAATATTGTTCAAAGTAATGCTAATGTAGAATTTGAGAAATCCAACTTCATAGTCCCTAAGAATCACCTATATGCAATCACCTATCAAGTGCAACAGATATCCAGAACAAAAAAGAAGATGTTTTGTAAACACTCAAGCAAGAATGTGCAAGTAAAACCATAATATTTATTATTCAATCTAAAAATTTTTACAATGAGATCAATCCTTATGAAGGAGATCAAGAAACCATAAAGAAAACCTAAAAAGGAAAACCCTAGTGTGCAAACTTAATAATTAATAAATATAATTAATTATTAATTTTCCTAAGTTTAGCTTAAGTAAAGCTAAAGTAATAAGTGACTTAATTAATTAAACAATACAATATGATTAAATTAATTAAGTGAGATGCCTTATTACTCTAACACCCCCCCTTAAGATGAACTTAGGGAGTAGCTAAAACACTAGGAAAAGGTGCATGAAAGAAAAGATGGGTCTTGTCAACAAGGCTTGATCAGGTACCTATGTACAAATGCAATGCAAACTAAATCAAATGGGGTAAAGGAGAAAATCACGTGGAAACATAACCCGTCCCCAAAATAGAATGCAAATAATAACTAAGTGATGAAAGATTGAGGACTCCATAAGACCCCCCAAGTACACCATCCATCACAAAGAAACTCTTGGATACTATCAAAATCCCTAGGATTTAAGCCAATAAGCTCATTCTCTAACTGAAACCCTCTCATAGTATCTTGCTTCCCAAATAAAGACTCTAAAGTAGTCCAGATCTCATTGGGTGTAATACAAGACGCAATATGAAAAAGAAGGTCAAATGAAAGAGATAGACATAATGTACCATAAGCTTCATCACATCTATTAAACCACTCTCTTTCTAGTAGCACCTGTAGGTTCAATTTTTGTTCCCATGGTTACCCTATACAACCCTTTGTGTTTCAAATGAATCTACATTTGATTTTTCCAACCAAGATAGTTGAATGGAGTAAGGGGTGCAATATTATGTGTATCCATCACAAAAAACAATAGTATATACTCTCAAAGCAAAAAACAATGCTCGCTGATCTCAAAAAAAATACCTGATCAGCATGCTTCCCAAGAAAAGAACTAAAAAGGAAAAGGCTACGATCAAATAAGAATATCAGATACTTGGTAAAAAATTCTAAAAAAAATAGGTCTAAGATCTGTGTGGAGCACTAAACTAGCTTTCCAATGTCTATTTTTTTTGCAAAATGGAGTTAGGAGGCAAAAGTTATGCCTCTCGGAGTGAAAACAACAACTTCTGACTTTGATAAGTGAAAAAGGCATCAAAACAACAAAAGTTTAAATAAAACCTCCACCATTGTGAAGTTCGTTGAACTAGCTTTCTGACAATATCTCATTTTCAAAAAAGGCCTCCATTTGCAAAAGTTATGAGAAAACGAACAAAATGCCTTTAAAAGGCACTTTTAACACTAAAAAGGAGCAAAAATTCAGCCCCCTAGCTCTGGCCCTTGGTCCGCCACATGACTGCACACTTCAAAAAAATCCACTAGTGGGGTGAGGCTGACAACTCCCGTTTGCCAATAAGACCAGAGCGGGGGATGAGAATCGTGCGAGGTGCTAAAGTTAGAGCCAGGTAACAGATGTGACCACCTGTAGAAGGTTCAAAGCCCTTAGGGGTGAAAACTTGGTGGAGGACCGATGGCGCAGGGAGTGGAGGTGGCTCAGAGGTGGTGCGTAGCAATGGTTGCCACTTGAACTGGTGGTGGGAGCCTTTTATACGAGAGGTGCCAAAAGCAACGGTGATTTTTTTGAAAAATTAGTCTCGATCTGCATGCCAAGGGGCCGTCCAGCCTTGGGGAATTTTTTTTTTGCCTCTCCAGATGACTGTGTCCAAAATGGAAAAACTTTATATGAAAATAGGGGGTTTTGAGCACTGCAGACTCAATGGCGAGGCCTGTTTTGTCAAAAAATGCTCAGAAAAATAGGCGACCCCTAGAAGTTGAGATATCCAACTTCATAGTCCCAAAGAATAACCTGCATGCAATCACCTATCACGTGCAATAGATATCTAGAACAAAAAAAAGATGTTCTATAAACACTCAAGCAAGAATGTGCAAGCAAAACCAGAATATTGATTATTGAATCAAAAATAGTTTACAATGAGATCAATCCTTATGAAGGAGATCAAGAAACCCTAAAGAAAACCTAAAAAGGAAAACCCTAGTGTGCACACTTAATAATTAATAAATATAATTAATTATTAATGTGCCTAAGTTTATCTTAAGTAAACCTAAAGTAATAAGTGACTTAATTAATTAACCAATATGATTAAATTAATTAAGTGACATGCCTTTTTACTCTGATAGCTAATGGTCCGGAGTCACATACTTCTCATGTGCATTCATTACAGGGTAAACAGGCTAAAGTTTTTTACAAAGGAAGATTTTTTCCTGAAATTCTAGAGCTTGAAGGCTCTACTTTGTAAAATTATTTTCTGTACATTTTGTAAGTATTGTAAATATGTTGGTCTGGTGTTTTTTCTTTCTTGTTGGGTCTGCTTGCCTAGTCCAGGTAAGTCCTTTGGTTTTGGGTCTTGTGCCTTGGCTTGCTTCAACTGGAGATTCTTTTCTCACCATACCCACCAAGGGTATGCATCCTCAAGCATGAGCCGCTGACGGAGCTTGTGAAATTCTAAAGAATTTCAGCTCAATTCTTATGAGTCTGGTTCCCATTTTCAACCCTTGTCCCCAAGTGAGTAGGGTTTTTAAATCAGAAAATCCACCAACATTATGTTTTCACGTTGACTTTTCTATTCATTCATCAGTTTCTTAAGTGATTTTTTGAGCCACACGTTATGTTTGTTCATCGACCCCATTTATCTGAGCTACTGGTCATCTTTTCTAGCCATGTCAAGGCTTTCCTAAAGTCAGGTTACAAAAATGTTAAGTCTAGTGACTTAAGGATTAAGTCATTTACCCCGCGGTCATGTCACCATTGGGAAAACTAAGTATTGTCCATTTAATGCTAACATTGTGTGTTGTGTAGCTTGTAAGATTAGGTGATCAGGGATGAAATTTGAACCATACATTGCTAGCTCGTAGGAGTAAAGTGCACACCAGATAAAAAGAAGCAAGGTTAGCGAGAAGCTAACACATGTACCAGGTATAGTGTGGGACCCACTTCCCACTACCGATCCCATGCTGTGACACCTTCAACAAGCGGTCGCAATCAACTAGACAGAACAACCACCATTCCTCATTGGCTCGCTGAATGAAGATAAAAGAAGATTAAACCAAGTGAGATCAGTGAGATGTTGACACCTATCACTCACTTGCTTAGACGGTGGAGCTCACAGGTGGTGATGATGTCATCCAACATGGAAAGAAGTGATTGGCTGAAAGCATATCAGAAAGGCACTGTTGGAATTCAAGGAGGGTCAAACACAAGCTAGCCGTTCGATCATCCATCAAGGCAAAAGATCAACAAATCTCATTCAAAATGGCAGGTGACACCTGATGGTTGATTCTACTTTGCATGACAAGCTTTCATTAATGGCTTACACTCGGCGGATTGATCGAGTTGATCTCAACTCGTGTCAAGAGGAAAATGTAGACAAGCATGAAGAATAATTAATAGATTTCCATGCAAATGGGAATTAAACAGTGCTAGTACATTTTCCAACGAGACAATAGAATTGTGCATGTGTGATAAACAATGAGTAAGAATGCTATGGTTTTACCTGATAAATACATCTAAGGTGATTGTTATTTGCACAATTATCACGACATGGTTAAACACTTTCTGGAGTGCAAAATTATCAGGAGAGAAAGATGAGCAAACTAGTGAGGAGGTTAGTTTGTCTTGGTTCACAAAGCTCTAGTCCTGTTACACATGAAGTCGTTCTGAATATGGAAGTAGCTACTACTTCAAATCCAAATTGGCACTGAGAAGATGTAGTCACCGACTAAAATTTGAGAGGTATTGTTGAGGTGGAGGGTGACAAAGGAAAATCCTTAGTGTAGTCCCTGACTGGGTCCAGGCAAAAGGTGAGGTATGGACGTGGCTCCTATGGGCGTCAACACTCTCCCATTGACCTTCTGAGCACCTCTTCTTGTAGCCATGATTCAGAGGATGATTTAGCCTATGCTGGGTACTTGGACATGATGAATTAGGGCTTTCCCTTAGATGAGAAGGTAGTCTCCGTGTTGCCACTGGTCATGAAGACCCCAAGTGGGCATACTATAAGCATAGCTAACGAAGAAAAGGAGGAAGGAGAAGTTGAGGTTTCCTCTCTTCCCCTTGCAACGAAAAGGAGTGGTTGGGTTTACCATGGTCATAACTTGGGACATGGTGATGTGATGGGAAAATGAACTTGTGTTTGATATCTTCTTTTTGTTGTGATGGCTCTCTAGTTTGCCTTTGTGGAAATTTTTTGATGATTTGACATCAGTCGTGTGCCCTTGTCTCTTTTTTTTTGCCTGATTCATGAAGCTCAGATGACAACAAGGGAGGTTTTGGCAAAACTTAACATTTTCTTCCTTGATAGAAGTTTTATTTTAGGATCTTTCTCATTATACTGGCTTTTACAATTTCAGCATATGGGTTTTGAAATTCAGATCAATTATAGTTGAAATTTGGATGAAATGATAATTCTACACTGTAATTGCATTCAGGTCTAAAGCTTATTGCTCCCTATTAGTATAAAGGGAATTCAAGACTTGAATGCAGAAGAGGACCATCATCAAGAAAAAAGAGAAAAGAACAAAAAGATAGATAATATAGAGGTATCGGGCTAGGTTTAGGCTAGTCATAATGCAATTATGAGTGATAGGAATGGAATAGCATGTCTGTTTTTGAGCTACATTTGACAAGTATATACATATTATCTTAAAATTGTTGTGCAGATTTGATCTATGAATATAAATACAGGTTTATCAATGATACATTTTCTCTCCTTGTGTGGGTTTGAGTAAATCTTGAATGGGATTGTCAATAACATTTTCATTCTTCTTTTGAGTTTTAATTCAAATGTGTATCTTTGTTTTATGCTTTGATTCAAGTAATCAATTAAATGCTTAAACATAGTCATAGATTTACAATTATCTGCTTGGGATATGATAAGAAGTTTCACATCATGTATTTTGAATCTCATAATGCAAAGTTGTTATGCAGATAGTCTTTTCCATTAGGATTTGAGATCACTTTTGTATTACTGGTATTGTGTGTATGACTCCATAGCCCAATTCAATAAGGAACCAGTCCATTTCCTTGAAAGATTTTCCTAATGGGTTAATCAAATTTTTCGATGGTGGCCAACCTAGAAGCATCATTTAGATTGATTTTAAAATTTCCAAAATATTTATACAAATATTATAATCATTTGTCATACATGAGGGCATTTACTAAAATGGTAGCAAGTAACTTAGAAACTAGCCAATTTCATGGTATGCTTTGCTTATTTTCCTTTTAGTTGAAATGATATGTGAAAGAGATTTGTCACCAAATTCATCTTAAGTAAACACCAATAGGAATACCCTCCTTAGCCCCACAGAGTCTAAAGTGTAGAAGATCTTAGTCTATCACTAGATCTTGTCAGCTGGCCAGTCATTTTCAAGAGTTTTGAATATAGGAAATGGAAATTCCTTAGAGATTCCTTTAGGTGTACTAGAAAAAGAACCAACACATAATAAAGCTAGTTTCTTTTATGCTTTGCTACCTTTTTATGCTCCACACTTGATGTGGTATTGAAACCTGAAGAATGCTGTGATGCCTACAGTAATAATATTAACAATATAATAAAATGGCTGCAAACACCAATTTAAAGGGAAATGGGATAACTAAAGCAATCAACCTAATTGAATATGCAAGAAAGTAGTCAAAGGCCCATAGCAGCAATCAATAATACCCTATGGAAAGCAATATAAACTATCTATATAGCATGAAATGTTTTACTATGTTCCAATCACTAACACAATATGCAAGCCATAAAGGAAAGAATATTGGTTTGAATAGTGGCCTAGATGGAAGACTCACAAAATAGAAGAATCCATAGCAATAAATTCATGCACAAAGAAATCAAAACGCACACATGGCACATTTTTTTTTTTTCAAAAATGCTTTATGGGAAAAAACCAAATCATACATATATGTATATGTATACATAATTGTATGTACACATATGCATTGTATTTAAAAGTGGTTTCAAACTCCAACTAAAAATTCAAGAATGCAAGCAATCAGTCTCATTCGGGAAGTGGCTAATACAAAAGGAAATGCATTGATTGCATTACTAAATTTTTGTATGGATAGGAATTAATGGTAACATCGTGCATTGACAAGACTTCTTTTCAGGAGAGCATTATTAGTGTTAAACCATGTCACATATACTAGTAATTTGTGAAGTATAATATGATACATAGTTTAATACTTATATACTCTTCTAAAAAAAAATCTCCTCAATGGTATTAGGCCAACTATGTCAATAAATTTTTACCATGAAATCAAACATGAAATGAATGTTGCTCATTATTGGAAATATAGAACCTTTCATTCTAACAGTTACTTTTTGAGCCTACAAGGAATAATACACTAGTACAAAAATAATAATATATGACTATATAAACTACTAAAAATTGCATATATATGACTAATTTTGGTCACGTGACCATTAGTAGTTTATTGCTGGTCATTTATAATGCGACCAAATTTATGACTAAACTATTTTAGTCATTTATCTAGTAATTGATTTAGACATTGATTTGGTCATTGATTTGGTCATTTATTTAGTCACTAATTTTAGTCACGTGATTATTTTAGTGGTTTATTTGTAGTCATTTATTTAGTCATTAATTTTATTCATTTATTTAGTCATTGATTTGGTCGTTGATTTAGTCGTTAATTTAGTCATGGTAGTGATTTGTTTAGTCATATATTTAGTCATTAATTTAGTCATTGATTGTTGTTAACTGGTCATTTATTTAGTTATGGTAGTCATTTATTTAGTCATATATTTAGTCATTAATTTAGTCATATATTTAGTCATGTAAGTCATTACTTTAGTCATATATTTAGTCATTACAAATCAAATCTAACTTAATTAATCCTCACAAATTAATGCATATAAACTTCAAGTATCATAGATATTCAAATGTTGAAGAAGCACCATGAAATGTAGACTAAAATTCTTGAACAAATATGATTGATCAAACACAAACACAAACAACACAATATTTATGAGTGGAGAAAAAACCACTCTAAAAATTTACTTTATTAAACCTGATTGGCAAATCAAAATTTCATTGGTTTCATTCAATGTCTTAGTGACACTGTACAACTTGCTGACACTATATAAACAAAATACTCCTATTTTCATATACTTATATTGTTTTCCCCTTCCTTAACTCCAATCATTTTGGAAGGGCAGTGACCTCCTATAGGGGCTCGACCCATTTAATCCCTTTGTAAATCCACAACTTTCCCGCCGCTATTGGTTTCGGCTCCTCCAAACTCTTCCTCGCTAGTATTCACCTTTTACTTCTCCAATTTGGAGCTGTAACCTAAAAATAAGGTTTCAAAATTTGCACATCAAAAACATATTTGGAAGTAGATTTTTATCAAATATTGTAGTTGCAAGTTCCACTAATTATAATAAAGATAAATAGTTTTACCTTTTTGCATCAACTAATGCAATTTTGATAACTTTTAGAGGATCGACAATACTAGCCTTTATCATATCAACATACTCAACTGCAAGTTGCAACACAATATTAAACTTATTAATTAGACTCAACATCTAAGAAAGAAAAAAAAACTTCAAACATTATCAATTTAGTTTCCTTGTAGCTTTCCTCTAGCATATATGGAACCTCTTTAGATGTTCCATCCAGCTCTCATCACTCCCATACAAGTAGAATTGTGTATGTCCATCAAACTATCATCTTTCCCATAGAGTTAGAGCTAAATTAATTTAGAAATATTTTCTTGTTGAGCAATCCAATTCCCCTAGCAAGCCTAACATATAGACAACCTCCCTTACATTCAAAAATTTACTCAAGGATGTCATTTTTAGTCTTAGAAATCAAAATAGCTTTATTGTTCATTTGTCAAAACTACATAGTTAATAGAAAAAAAATTCAATGGAAAAAGTATGAGGAAAAATAATCTACCTCTATATTATTAAGGGTGATCAAATATTGCTTAAATCTACAATTAGAAAACCTCCTATGAGATACAACTAATCCTATCAGATTAAAAAATAAGAACTAAAACCTTCTTGGGAATCACAACAACAATACCTGAAATCAATCAATGGCCGAATGTAATTTTGTCCAAACATGTAGTAATCAAAAGGCTCCTGTATTGCTCTATGATAATTAGAAAATGTGAAAGGATCCTGAAATAAAGGAAGAAATAGAAGAAATTATACATTTGTTCAAATGAGTAAATATACTGTAATGTGTTAATTGTTTTTTCTTTACATCATTTAGGAACTAAAGCATAAAAAATTAAATAGAAAGGACTTGAAGCAGCAAACCTCAAACTATAACAGAATCTAGTCAAAAGTTGTTGCCATGTTCGAAAGGAATATTTCTTTTGCATTGGGATTCCCACTCTCAAAAACCTGAAAAAGACAATCTAGATACAAGACCATCAAAAAGATACAAAATTATCACATTAAAGAGAGGAAAAAACAAACACTGTATTAAAATTCCATTCCTACCTCAAAATCTACTGCTTTGCAAGAAAGAAAAGCATTTCAGGCAATTCCAAAGCAATACTTTCATATTTTTTTATTAAACATCAATATAAAGACCTTTGTTTTGTTGCTCTTACGAGAATTTTTTAACTGGGAATGAAACTATTTCAACATTTAGAAAACCACGTTTGACAGGTATACAAGGTATTGGAAACACAAACTTACAAACTATTTGCAAAAATGCTTTTACATTTTAAGATAGAGAAATTTCATTCTATGGACTTGCTTTAGTGGCAAAGACAAAGCAGAGTTGATGATCACTAGCCAAGCATGTGGCTTCAAGAAGGTTTAGAAGGTTGGTTGCTACCCTTATTCAAGGGTAAAATCTATTACTAGGTCGTTGACAACACTGTTTCAACTCCAACATCCAAACCAGGTTGGGATTCTTGTTGTCTATGTAATAAATGAACAAAAAATGAATGTAAATGTACGTTAGTGTTGGCAATGATTTACAAAGCTTCAACTAAAGCATCATATTGCAAACACAAAAAATAAAGCTTTTTGTTTTAACATAGCAAGAATAAATGAATATTTTATAAAACTTGAGTGTACCTAATGATACAACTTGAGCAGGTTGTATGAATGAAGGCATGTGTAATCAATAGAGAAGAAAAAAGTTTGAATCTTTAAGGGGGATAATTTTATGCCTTTTTGAACAACATATAAGATGAATGAGAAAAATAAGACCCTTGTGGGCTTCCACAAGGAAGATCTCATACACCAAAATAGTATCCCACTTGGTAATCTTCAAAACTACCCTAAACTTTACAATCATCTAATGTAAGCATATATTCTATTAGAGCATAAGAAACATTAAAATAAATCTTATTTCAATCATCCAAAATCCAAGATTTGAGTTTTTTAAATGAACATGGAAGCTACAATTATAAAAGGAACAAGAAATTTTTAAAAAAGAATTGTATGATTGTCAACAGTAGATCCTATAAAATGTATTTATTATGAAAAAGATAACAAAAAAATAGGGAGAGGAGCAAAATTACTTTGATACACCAAATTAGTTTCCCACTTGGGAATGACCTTCAAAACTACCCTAAAATTTACAATCATCTAATGTAAGAATATATCCAATTATAGCATAAGGAACATAAAAATACATCTTATTTTCGATCCTCCAAAAGCCTAGATTTGAGTTTTTTCAGATGAACATGAAGGTATAATTGAAAAAGTCACAAGAATTTTTTTTAAAAGAATTTTATGATCATCAACAGTAAATATTTTAATATGTTTTTTATGAAAAAGTAACATACAAATAGGGAGAGGGGAGAGGGGAGAAAAATAACTTTGATGAAAAAAATAAATTGTATTAAACACAAAAGCATACTTTAGAAAAGTGAAAATTATTCAAATACTAAAAATAAAGTTAGAAAAAAAAAACCTGAGAAAGTGAAAGGTCCAACCGAACATGATGAATTATATCTACAAGAAGTCTATATGCCAATGGCCTTAGAGTTTCAAAGCAAGCTCATCCAGTCCCTACAAGAAACAACAAACAGAGGTACACACATGCCTTAATCAAGGAAGATATTTTTTGAAAGTTGGTTATGTTGGTACAGGAAAAGGAAGTGTTTTACTGTTTTTGGATATAGTAAGCATGGTAGCTCAATATCCCTCTTGGAAGGGCCTACAAACATAGGTAGAGGAGGCATCTACAACAAATGAGGAAACTGCTTCTCTAAGGTTGTAGTTGACTCCACTGGTGGTGTGATTTGAGATCCCATAATGAGGAGCTTACCAAGTATGTCAAGGTGTTGCGGGTGGATCAAGATGAAGGGAAGAGCTTTGTAATGAGCTCTTAAGCACTCCTTATTCTCAAGCATTATTTGAGAGCAATTTTAATATCATTCAGATCACTGAAAGATGAAAATGGACAATCTTTTTAATGTCAATGTAATTGAGGTTGAACTTTACTTAACTATATTTTATGGGTTAGTTTGATTGATATAGCAGAAATGATGTTAAATTTTTCACTAGAGACAACCCCTGCCCAGAGGCCTCATGGAGTGCTTGGTATTTGGAGTCTTGTAATTGACACTATTGGGAATATAGTCAAAATGCAGGTTAGTGCAACATCTCAATTCAACTTCCACATATGAATAATTCTAATCAAATTTATGGATCAATAGTTGTGATATTAGATTGATTGTTTGAAGTCTTCATGTTAAATGGAAAGAAAACAAGTCAGCATTTGAAGTTATGTTCCTGATCATTGCAACTCTTTGCTTTGTCAAATCCATCTTAGGAAAGTTGTTCATAGACATGTGTTCATGAGAAAAAGTGTTGTCTTACCATCAATTACCCACCGGATTTGGAGAGATTTGATACATAATCCCCTGCATTTGCTTTTTGGAGTAGATTTACTTGGTATGACAAGCTCAATATTGGCATCTCTGAGTAAAGGACTTGCCAAACTTTCCACAGATGGACAATTCCTTCAGTTGCATATAAAATAGATGAACGTAAAATTTATATTTAAATTGAGGAAAAATCCACAGATTTGAGAAATATGAACATATTCATTGTCCTTATATGACATTTTAAAGGTTTTTTTGTAGGATTCTTCAAGGAAAATTACAGGAGTTGGTGATGGCAATTTACAAGGCAATGAGGCTTTAGCACAGGGGGTGGCATTTGGTTTCTCTAGAGTGTTAACTAAACCTTTGGAAAGTGCAAGAGAACATGGTGTTATTGGTTTTGTACATGGTCTTGGGAGAGCATTCTTGGGTATTATTGTTTAGCCTATGAGTGGAGTCTTGGACTTTGTTTCCTTGACTGTGCATGGTATTGGTGGAAGTTGTACATGTTTTCAGGTATTTGGAAACAAATCTATTTCAAATAGGATCAAGATCTCATGTGCAATCTAGAGTAGTGGAATTATTTAAGAATATAATGAAAGGGAAACATCTGGGCAGGTCATTTCCCTTTTCACTTTTTACTTGGGAATTTTTACTTTCCTGCAGATTATTGTATTTATATTTTATCTATTTATGGACAAGAATATCTGCGGAATATTTGTTAAGGTTTTGTGAATTGACCATTTGTAATAATTATGAGGGTACCAATATGATATAAACATTAATGACAATAACACCATGATTACCGATTTCAAAAATTTGGTTTGGTTCTCAGTGTTGACTTATGTAAGTATAGTCTAGTCCAAGTGTGTTTGGATGCAAATGCCAAATGTAGTTTTAGTCTAATTATTTGATTCACTATGATATATAAATGTATTTACAATAAGGATATCACACACACATATGTATAGCAATAAAATAATAGCTTTTAAATACTAATAAACATAAGTGAGTGAATTTGTTGAAATCAACAATCTTACAGGAACGCTATTAAAAAAATCAATATTTGGATCATCTATCCTCAAAAGTTTGATAGCCCAATTCAATAATTTCATCAGTTTTGTACTTGTTATCAGGGTTGAATGAGAATCCCTTCAAGAAATTAGTACATGTCACCTTTATGCTTTAACCTGTAAATTAATGTGTTCCATGTATTTTTTTCTGTAAATTGAGGTTTTGAATGGGCCGTCAGCTTGAGTTATTGGCATTAACCGGGCCCAGCTAGTGGGAACACAAGCAGGGGGCCCCATCCCCTAACAACCAATAGTCCAAGTGCACGAGTAAAGTGGCCCACAAGCCCACTAGCCCTACAAGGGCTTGACACTAGGTGGGCGATGAAACAACACTATCTAAACACCAACAAACCATGCCATCAATGACAATGTGTTTCCATTCACATACTAGTGCTTTATTAATCTTCAAATTATTTGGACATATTAATGGACAAATTGCACTAGTTTCTTATGTATTGTTGAGCACTATTAAAGAGAGAACATTGATTTGTATGTTGTTGACTTTGCAGATGGTGCTTTACCTTGCAAAAGAAAGGAGACATTTTGGATGCACAAATATTTCAATGGAACCTTCAAAATTTGCATGGTTAGATTTATACGAGGAACATTTTGAGGTATCAAATCACCGGATTTTGTTGGTCACAAACAGACGTATCCTGATGGTGCAGGTTAGTCAGTGGAGCTTATCCTTTTAGAATGCATCATCTTTTGAAATATTGTCATACCACGTTAAGGCACTTATAAAAGTGTTTGTTCCTATGTTTTCAGTGCCCATCATCAAATAAAATGCTTACAATACCATGTAAAATACTATGGAATTTTCCATGGGAAGAGTTTCTATTCTTGGAATTAGCAATGGGAAGGTACCAGCAGCCTTCTCATCTAATTTTTCATCTAAAAAGTTTTGAAAAGTCTAAATGCTTTGTTAGAGTTATAAAATCATTGGGAGAAAATGAAGAGGAATGGATAAGTCAAGCGACAATGATCTATTATTTCATAGAGAACCTTTGGAAGAAAAATCAATCACTCAATAGACTCTCTGGTTTCCAGGTGAGGTCTATGTTCCATTTTATCTGAACCTAATATTCTATGAATCTCTTGTAATAATTAGGCATCCTTTTTTCTAAGGAAATAATAGGAGGGTGTAGTTGGGTAAAAAAAAAGACCTTTCCATTCTCTTTGGTGTTGGACATGCACACTGGACGGGCTATGAACTTGCACCAAAGCATAATGGTAGGGGAATTTTTGTCAGATGTTATAGTTGGATATGCTCTGGTAGACATATATGCAAGATGTAGAATCGTAGACAAAACACCTAAATTGTTTGACATAATGCCTCAAAGAGATGTCATTTCATGGAATCACTCAAAATCTTTGAATTAATGAAGCACTGTGGAACACATCCTAACATTCCATTTTCAATGGAATCAAGGAGGTTATTTAAACTTTTACACCCTTCTGTGTTCAAGTGTTGCAGCTGTGACAGGTTGCCAATGAATCAGGGAGGCTATTTAAATCTATACACCCTACCATGTTCAATTGATGCAGCTGTGATAGGTTGCCAATGGAATCAAGGAGCTTATTTAAATGTCCACACCCTTCTATGTTCAAGTGTTGCAGTTGTGACGGGTTGCCAAACGAATCAGGGAGCTTATTTAAATGTCCACACCCTTCTATGTTCAAGTGTTGCAGCTGTGACAGGTTGCTAATGAAATCAAGGAGGTTATTTAATTAGGGAGCTTATTTAAATGTCCACACCCTTCTATGTTGAAGTGTTGTGTTGCAGCTATGACAGGTTGCTAATGAAATCAAGGAGATTATTCAAATTGTGACAATATTTTATTTTTAAGTGTTGTAGTTGTGATAGATTGTCAACAGAATCAAGGAGGTTATTTAAACCTTTAAAATTTCCTATTATATTCAAGTGTTGCAACTATGAGAGGTTGAAAATGGAATTGGAGAGGTTATTTAAACCTCTGCAACTTTCTATTTTCAAGTGTTGTAGATGTGATAGGTTGCCAATGGAATTACGAAGGTTATTTAAACCTCTACAGTCTTCTATGTTCAAGTGTTGCAGCTGTGACAGCTTGCCAATAGAATCGGGGGGGTTATTTAAACCTTTACACATTTCTATGTTCAAGTGCTATAGCTGTGACAGGTTGCCAATGGAATGAGGGAGGTTATTTAAATCTATACACCCTACCATGTTCAAGTGTTACAGTTGTGACAAGTTGCCAATGGAATTAGGAAGGTTATTTAAACGTTCACACCCTTCTATGTTCAAGGTTGCAGCTGTGACAGGTTGCCAATGGAACAAGGAGAATAACTATTTAGTATTTATTGAATTGGTAATTTGATTCGTAGTCACTCAGCCTATAAACTAACAACGTAGTATTATATACAAATGTAAGAACCACAATACTTGTTAAAATACCAACAAGGCCACAATTAACTTTTAAAAACTAATATGCACATAGAAAGGAAAAATTATTCTGTTAAAGTAATCTACAAAAATATTCATCTACATACCCTATCTGTAAGCTTGTCAAACAGTAAATCTGATGATGATGATGAGACACCATCCCTTTGTCTTCTTCATTAGCCATTTCAATATCAAGTAGCTGAAATCTCAAGACTGGATCTAGAACAAAGGGCAACAAAAGTTACTACACACTTCGCATCAATTTTTATGTCTTACCAATTCACAAAAGTAAATCAAGAAAGGAATAATGATAGAATCAGATTATCTAAATTTAGAACCAAATACCATATGATGTTCTTGGGTAGTGGTCTAGCAGTAAATTGGCAGGAGATTACCACTACTAGCCCAAGTCTGATTCTCGGGTACATTTGTGTGGTGAGAATTCCCAGGGTGATGCCATCCCAGGGCTTCAACCCTTCCCAGCCAAGAAAAAGGGGTTCACCTGAGACTTTGTTGTTAGGTGAATTTTGTCCTCCTTAAGTACAAGGCCATTGGCATCAACACAGTAGACATTGTGAATGCTTATACCCAACTGTGATTTTCTAATTTTCTGTACAGGTTCACTATATGGAGGGTTGCCCATGGTTATAGCAACCTGTCAGAGACAAAAATGAGAATAGGACTTAATAGTTTATAGCAAATGAACAATGGGTTTTCTTTCCAGCAGAATTGGATATAGGCATAGGATGGCTTTACCAAATAAAGCTTGAGCAAGGTTTCCATTTTCCATCTATTCATTTACTAGAAGCTCTCCTCCTCCTACACAACAACCATAAATTTTAACAAGATTTGGATGTTGTACTGCAGATATTGTGGTTACTTCAATCACAAACTCGTGATTCCCTTGTTTGGACAAGTGTGACAATTGCTTTATTGCTACTTTTCTTTGACTAGGTAGTATGCTCTGCACAATAGAGATTCTCCATTATAAACTTACAACAATAGTTTAATAAGCATTGCATACTTCCCTAAGAAGCACCAATATAAATGTTATGCATGTGTTTCATGATCTTATTGACCATGTAAACTCAATTGAAATTTTAGGATGCATATCAATATACCTTGTAAACTGTACCAAATCCACCTTCTCCTATCTTATTTTTGGGATCAAATTTTTTTGTTGCAACCTTAAGCTGAAATGATTGCCTGTCATTTTCTTTAATTCTGCTAAGCCTCCAACCACATACAGGAATGACTCACAAATGAATTATAAGTCATAAAAGCAAAAAAATTGATGGAATTAGATGGTATCAATTTTGAAAATTACTCACAAAGTTGAAGATGTTTTCCCACATTTTTGTCTTCTTGATAAAAATTGCAGAAATAATCAGCAGAATGCCCAAAGTCACCACTACTCCAACAATATTTATAGCTATTTTAATATTGCTAATGTTCTTTGGAATATGGTACTTGAATTCTGCCAGATAGATATTCAGCAATATCAGATAGCGGCAGAAAATGGAGAGCTAACAAGAAATTTATTAGAACACCATAATTTAAGTAATTACTACATGATTAAAAAAATTCAAGCTATTCCCTTGGCATTCTTGGGAAACAATAAATAATTTTTACACAAAGATTTTACTTACTAGGATCAACTATAAGAGCTGATATCAAAGGTCCATAGATTTCTTCTTGAGACTCGCAACATGTTCCTTTACCAGCCCAAGAAAAGTGCATCTCTAGGACATTATTTGTGACATTGATGGTGAAGTTCTTGACGAATACAAGATTTTCCCCAAGAGCTTCCTCAATTATATTAAAATATTTCAACACATTCTTGCCTTGCATAATTGTTTATCAATTTGACCAAGCACAACTTTTAGAATTATCCATTTTGTAGTGGTCTAAGACACTGAAATTAGATTGCAATCTTGGTGGAGATGCCTAAATACTAAAACAAACTGCTAGAAGATAAGGATATACCTGAAAATAGACATCAAATATCCATACTCTATTTGAATTTCAAGTAGCTGGAAACTGTATCTCTGCAAAGTGCAGCGTTACTTATAGTTCCCTCCTACCCCGCAGCAAGCTGTTGTAGTTTCCTTGAATCCAGCCACACAAATGCATGCCAAAAGATCAATTTGTAGCAACATAATCTTTGAATCTGTTTAAAAATCTTGTGTGAGGGTGTTGATATGAGGTTTTGAATTAAAGGTTGAAAAAAGGAAAATGAGTCCTGGAATCCTTTCTTGTGTGGATTTCATATTCAAAGTAACAATATATGATCAAAAAACTCATTACAAAATTGCATCTAAACATATAAGATTATGTTTCTATATACAACATTATATATGTCTTAAGCAATTATATCTTCATTTATACTAAAAGAAGTAAATACTTAGAAAAGAACAAAAGAAATTTAGGCAGTGTGTATTTAAGATGTTATATGTACCATGGTTAGAAGGACTGGCAATGAGGTCATAGAGAATGTCATAGGTGTTGACATAGACAATGTTTTCTTATGGGAGTTGTTTGTGAACCTTGGCCTGCGCTGTTTGAAGCATTCTGTTATACAACTGCACTACTTGGTTGAAGGATGTAGAGCACCCATGTTGGTCCAAAGGGACCACACCCTTGGGGCCCAACATCCTTCACCAAGATTGTCCTTGCTCATTCATTGTATAGTTCTTGTCAATTCCACCTTTAGATATTACTTAAATTTTATTTTCAATGCAAAAATATCTCTTATCTTGTTTTGAATTTTATGTTTAATTATTTATAAACTTGATTTGTTTTAACTCATTTGGATTAAAGGACTAGCAAAAACATAAGAATATGTATAGCTAGCTTAAAGTTTAGAGTTAGATGTATGTACCATGATAGATCCAGCGATAGATTTGGCAACGTTAGGAAGAACAGTCTGCTGGACCTGGGCTATGGTGAGTTTGAGAGTTTGATAGCTATAAGTAAAGTCATTTCCCCCTATTTCTATCATGTAAATACCTGGCCTGAATGCCTCTTCACTTGGAAGAAAGATCTGAGGACCCGAAGCACAAAAAAGCAATGACAAAAGTTTAGGTAAATTGTTAAAATGAGAAGAGCTTAAAATATTAATTCAGATATATTAAACAGGGCATAATCCAACTGTCTAACCCAGAAGAATCTTGCAAATTAATGCAGTGCAAACAAACTACTCTGACATCAAAGTATGTATAACATATACCCTATTGTTGGATGGTAGAGAGAACTTGTTGCTTGAAGGTCTTGAACTGATTGATCTCAACAGTAAGAGAAAGAGGGGCAATGAAGTTGGTACCTCGTACGCTTGCACCTACAACTGCTAAGTTTGCTCCATTTGTATAACTTGATCCCACTGACTGTAGATATGGGCTCAGGAAAGGGTATCCTAGTGCCTTTGCTATACAATAATAGTAACATGTTAATACCATCTAAAATATTTAAGAAGTTTTAATTAACAAGTACAGATCAACTAGAATTTCAATATGACACATTTACTGGCATTTTAGTTTGTTTTATGACTGAGCTACTGTCTCCTCACATCTTTGTGTCTGGAAAATTAAATCACCCTTTGGCTTACCGAACCATTTCCATTATGATCCCAACGTATTTTACTTGTTTATGTTTTAAGTGTTAAAAATGTACATGATAGATTTGCATGTATATACACATACATATATATGGCATCATGTTTTCTATCCCTTGATTCAGTTAGATGGAAGAGTTGACTATATTGGAGCCATTGTCTTAAATTAGATATGAACTTTGGCTCATTGAGATCATCTGCCTTTGACAACGGTTCTGTATAACTTGCTAGGAGGTTTCTCCATAATTGATCATCTTAATAAGTGTAGTATGACATTTTACTCACACATACACACACACACACACATATGGAATCGCTTTCCTTTGGCAATTGGTTTGTTTTCTTCTACTAGAGAGTTTCTCCACAATTAAGGATAGCATTCAAACCATGAGCCTTACTAGCTCAGCTTTTCCCGCACTAAATTTGGCAGACATGATCATGGATGACTCTAAAGTTAGTTTGATTCAGTTGCAGACCTTGGATGGTTAGGTTGTAGTACTTGGCTGGTTAGGATGAGAGTTACACACAAAATTGGTTAGCTTTACTTAATCCTGGTGTTATTAAGCATTTAAACTTAGTTTCTTAGAGCAATCAGATCATATTATCACCATCATGTGTTGTATCTTGCTCCATGGTAAGTGGGAGCTTGCTCTATTGCAGTGGTATATTGCTTCATTGTAATTCAGAGTATGTCTCTGTTGCAGGGGTTGGATGGTTAGGTTGTAGTACTTGGCTGGTTAGGATGAGAGTTAAACACATAATTGATTAGCTTTATCCTGGTGTTATTAAGCATTTAAGCTTAGTTTCTTAGAGTAGCTAGATCATATTATCCCCATCATCTGTTGTATCTTGCTCCACAGTAAGTGGGAGCTTGCTCTATTGCAGTGGTCTATTGCTTCATTGTAATTCAGAGTATGCCTCTGCAAAGTGGTAGAATAATACTTAATTTGTTATCTTGTTCTTTGTATTGTTAATTTCCTATTTTCTATCATGTGTCAACTATTCACTGCCTTAGGAAGAAGTGTGTGAAGTGGGTCCTAGAAAATCCCAAATAAAATGTGTCTCCTAATGCAAAACTATATCAATCCAAAAATTTGCTCAGGAGACCACTGAGAAAAAGGTGCTTGAAGCATCCAAGGTTCAGAAGCCTTAAATCAAACTATCACATCATGCATGTTAAATTTTATTTACAGACATATATAAGCTCCATATGCTGAGTAGGATCAGGCTAGTTTGAATTCTTAAAGTAGGTGTTTTTTCTTTAAGACAGATAAAATTTCATTGGAAATCGATTAAACACAGTGATCCAAACATGCCATTGTGAATGCTTTTGTAATAGGAGTAGCTAATAAATACATAGTAAACTGGATCAGAACATAGGTTGCAGTCAGCAAGAAATAGTTGGTATCTGAAAAACTACTGTTGATTATGGGCTTTGCTATCATGGATCATTTAATTGATTGTTGGATTGGCTTACTAGGCAGAGCCTCATTGTCCAGAGACACATCTTCATGACCTCCATCCTAAACAATGAAGGGAAGACAAGATATTCAACAAACGAGCAAATTAATAATTTTTCCTATAACCTTCCATGTTTTTCTCTTTTGAAATACAAAAGATGTTCTGTTTTAAAGATAGTGTTTTAAGTGTCAAACTTGCTCTATTTAAAATGATCATTTTAAAATATCAGGTGGTGTCTTGAAGAAGCTGTACAAAAAGCATTGAGCACCTTAAGCGAATGATGGGATACTGCAGTTATCTTAACCTTCCTAAGTCAAAAGGGATTTCCCTTGGCACCTTGTCAAGCTAATCATTGTGTCAGCAAAATTTTTGTATGAATCTTTTTTTGATTATGTGCTTCAAACTGTAGACAAGTTGTCAATGAGAATTGAGAAACATAATAGAGATTACAAGCCATCGCAACAAATTTCTTTGTTGGGGATAACTCAGCAAACGAAAAGATGAAGATTTTTTTAATTTATTGGAATTAAATTGCAAAGACAATAGGTAAGCATTTCAAAAAAATTACTAACCCTAACCCTATTTTCGACTAAAGAAGCGAGATTTTAGTTACAATTTCTTTTTTTGGGATATCTTTAGTTTTCTGCATTACAGTGGCCATGGCTCTAGTCAAATGAGTTCATAGGCCTGAGTTGTAATAATGGTTTTGCGAGGTTTTGGAAAATATATTCAATTTTTTGCATTACAGTAGCGATGGCTGCAGTCAAATGAGTTCTCATGCATATTCACAAATTTTCCTGTTTAGTTTAGACTCCAAAGTTTATACTGGAAGATATTCAGATTTTAAAACTATGGATTTCAGGTGCAGAATTTTCCAACTGTAGTAGCGGGTTGTTGCCAAGAAAATAAAAGAACATATTTAGTGAACAAAATTGCAAAAGCCAGAACAACCGAAAAATTCTTTGAATGACAGGAATGGTTCATTTCAACTGTCTATAAAAATGACACTAACAGTCTCTCAATCTGCAACTCCTAAAGGCAATTGACAAATTGATGATTTGAACATAGGAAATGACTTCAAAGATCCAAAAGTAAAATTAGAATGAAGACCTTCAAATCGACAGTAAATGGTACAGAATTAAAATAATCAAACATAAAAACATGTCCAGGTAAAACAAAAAGCAGAAAAGCGTACCTCCGCTAATCCTTCCATAGTATGCTGAGTAAGCCTGTCACTTTCAATGGACAGAGATCTAAAGCCCTGCACCCATAAATTTCAGGATGGAAAACCATGGACCTTTCAAGAAGAACGTCATTACCTGATGTTGATCTTACAAAAGCTATGCCATCACAGAAGCTTGAAGAACTTGAATGAAGATACTATAGATGGCGAAACAGACGAATGCAATAATGGGGTGAGATGAAGAGGTGTAGGCCCCGACAATGGTAAAAGCTCGGGAGGAAGTATCACAAGGCACATAAACATTCCTACAAAATGCCACGTCCTAGCTTACCCTGACTATCTAGCTGACAATCTGCAAGAGCCTCCCTCTAAAATCGTGAGCTCTCTTGCTTTGGTAGATGGTTAGACCAAAAGACCTTAACCAACTCTTAAAATTAAAAGAGAATAAAAAGTACAACAGTCACTATCTTGGCTGTAGAAAGAAATGGTCTCTAATCAATACTGAATTTTGTAAGCATTGTTTTGAATACAATGTCTCCACAATAACCTAATTTTGCTTAAGTATCACCATTTTCTTTTGTAAAAGATTGGAGAATTAGGAAAAAAGAAACATTACAAATAAACTACATAATAGGAGGCATGAAGTATATGTCTCGCTCCTGATAAAATGCAACAATCTGTTTGGCTTCGTCAAATCTTATATGGCTGTAATTATTAATGTCTTATCTATTCTTCCACATTTTGCATATATGTCTACCAGGGCAGTTGCAACTACAACATTTCATGACATTCCCTATTCTTTATGCTTTGATGAAAATGTAGAGGAGAATGAAATTGTTAAGCATGAAAATTGAAATTAGACAGACAAGGTTTTCTTTTAAATATTTCCACAAAAGTTAATAAAATATACGTTTGTAGAAACCCTAGCTGGCACAGTAATTGCAAATATTGTAATATTGGTTAACAAAATAATTCCCCACCTATCCACAAGGGCCACATGGGCCATGCCATTTTAGCTACAAGCATAAATCCTAAATCACAAAGAAAATTGTTTTTTATTCCTTTTTTTCATTTTAACCTATCTGTATAGTAGTGACAAGTAGAATATGAGGATGTCATCGCCCTTGAAGCCATTTTGTGAGGCATCTATTAAACCCTGGAAAGAAAACCCTAATCCTATATAGAAATTCTACAACAGCAAAGTGAGCTTTTGTGCTTAAGGAGAAGAACAAAAACACCGATCTCTCTCAACCCTTGATGTACTCAATACAAAATTTACCTGAAATTGGGACGTGGCTTTGAAAGCTGGGTGACAGCTCTTGAACATGTGTAAGCTCCTTCATCCTGCCTCGTAAGTTTAGAGGAGCCTCTGAATATCTGCAACATCTGCAACAACCTTGAAATTTATGTGGTCTCTTGCCTCGTAGTATCTGCAGAGCCTCTAACAATATGCAAACCCATTTCCACCTCCAATCTGAGAGTGCCAAAATGATTTTGAGAAATATTTTCTGTAAAAAATGTGCAGCTTCATTGATGCATGTTAGAAATATAAAACAAATCTTGAATAAAGTTGAATATGATTGGTTGATCGACCAAATTTTAATCACTGTTTAAAGTTTCCAGCCTCCGCTATAGTTTCGGTAGGAACTAATAATGTTTCAACATTATTGGGAAACATGATCACAGACAATATTTGCCATGCAAAAACAAATATGGAAGGCCTATCCTTCATGGATATGGATTATGTTACAGATACTAATTCAATGTCAAATAGAAATATAACAAATCTTAAAATATTTTGGATGCAAAACAATTGGAATAAGATAGATATGAATATATGTGCAAAACATATCACATAATTTTGGAGATATTATTTCTACTAATATGAGACCACATTTATCAACGAGAGTGGGAGAAAAGTCCACAGCAAGGAATCATTTCTAAAAGCGCACAAAATTACTCTAGTAACACCATGAACTACAAAACAATCAAAAATTCCTTCCAATATGAGTTCTACTATAAAGATCATCTTGCATTTTCAAAAAACATAACAATATAACAGAAAAAGAATTGAAAGAACAATCAAAATGTAAAATCCCCAAACTGCTCACGATGGAAAAAATCAGTAAAATGCATGACAACAAAGAATCAATTTTCAGCACATAAATATAACAAATATTAGAGCATTAATTCATTTAAAACATATATCTTTTAATCTCATGCTTGTAATGACAAAAGCTCTAAAACCAATAACCAAGCAAGATCAGGGAAAAATAAGGGTAAATCTATATTCTACAGAGATAAGTCACCGAGAATGCATACCTGGTTTGAAATTATACGTCTTCTTGTGAATGCCCATGCCCTTTGAAATAATCATGAAAAAGTAGCTATCCCTACCAAAACGAACCCTGGCATTGGATTTATAAGAGTACTGATTTGCTTGCAAAACAAGGGGGATGTGCTTCCTTCATTGTGGCCATTTTTCCCTTAGTTAACTCTCCAATGCCCTATTTTCTGCCTTGTGGTAGAGGGATTTCCAAGCTCTATCACCATTTGCAATACAACGCATTGAAGAATTAGTAATGGAGAGGCTACAAAGGCTCCCATAGTCCAAAGAACTCATGACATGTAATGCTATTTCAAGCACCAACTTCTCAATCATGGACCCTGCCATTATGCAGTTTCCATTCCCACAGGTTGTCGTTTTCACCTGCAATTTATTATTCATTAGGAATAAAAATTCCTCCTTTCTTTGGGGATTTCAAATTAAAACAGATGGACGGATACTCCGTGTGCATGCACCATGCGAATGGAAATTGGAGGATGGATACTCAATGTGTATCTAGTTTAGACATTTGAAGATTAAAAAGAAAGATTACGTTAAAATAACTACCTTCCTCTTTCTATTTTCCTTTTATTTTTCTTCTAGGGGAGAGGACCCAATATTTCAATAGTTGTGATAGTAGTTGTTTATATAATGCCCAATATTTTTATCAATATTGGACCAATAGTTGTGACTTTTAAAGTTGTTAGTGTTGATAATGACCACCCATAATTAAACAAAATGTATTCCCTTGATCTAAAAATCAATCAATCATATGATTCCACATCAGCGCTCAATAAAACATGTTGTGAATGCACAAGTATTGGTCTCACTTTTTTCTTGGGCCTTTTTGGACACCATGACAAAAAGCATGTTGATGTGGCATCATATTTGATGATGTGGCCTTGAAATGAACCATGAACCTACCTAGGGAAAATTGAAATAAAGAATAGGATTTTTAGTGTTCAAGTGAGACAATTCTCCCATCTCACCACCAGAAACAGGAGCTACGAGGCAGGGGAAGGAAAATATATATTTTCTTTTCCTTTGACCTTTCTTCACAATATCTCTTCTGTCGCTTTTTACTATGGATTTTGAAGACTGTAAAAGGTGAGTAGGGTTTGATCTCGAGAAATTATTTTCCTGCTAAAAGCCATCTTATGCAACCTCTACCTCTCGAGATCTTTAGCATTCTTAGCAACACTATTCTTGGTGGCTTTTACAAAAATAAAAACAAAAACAAATAGGCTTAAACGGTTTGCATGTCAGTGGCAGTCTTTACAATTAAAATTCATAAAATTTAATGAATTTTAATTCCTCGAGATTGGAAGATTGACAAATGCACGTCAATTTTAATGCAACTTCAAAAACAACACATGGCTTCCACCTCCCTGTCATTTTCAATGCAGCTTCAAAAACTTTACAAAGAATATTCGTTGAATGCTTTCACTGTATAACGCTTCTGGCGTAATTATATAATATTATATAATATTTAATATAATATTATATTATAATGTAATATAAATATTATAATATATATATAATACTATAATATAAATATTATAATATATATAATACTATAATATAAATATTATAATATTTATATTCTAGTATTATATAATATTATAATATTATATTATTATAATATAATATAATAATATTATATACATGATTTAATAGAATAATAGAGGACTTAATATTATATAAATGATAGATAATTTGTGAATCAACTTCATCCATGAAGAAGGGAGCTATAAGTAATAAGTAATGAAACTTTGAATTTCATTGAGAGTTTGATCCTGGCTCAAGATGAACACTGGCGGCATGCTTAACACATGCAAGTCAGACAGGAAGTGGTGTTTCCAGTGGCGAATGGGTGAGTAATGCATAAGAACCTGCCCTTAGGGGGGGGACAAGCTTAGGTAGGGGTCCCATGAGGGGGGCTTAAACTCTATGAATTATGATCAAAATTGAAAGAAAAAAGAATAGAGGAGTAATAATCATTTATTTATTCATTTTTATTTCTTTGATATTAGTCATTTTTATTTGTCTGATATTAGTCATTTATTTAGTCATTTAGTTTTTATTTTACCTGATGACCAAATTAGTCACTTATAAATGACCAAATGAGTCATTTATTCACAATATTCTACTAGTGTTAGTCATGTGACTAAAATTTTTAGTCATGTGACTAAAATTTTTAGTCATGTAGTCATTTATTTGCCAAATTCTACTAGTGATACCCAGGGCATGAGAATTGACATTACATATACAAATTTCTTGTTTGCAGATGCAAGACTATGGTGTAAGGGAGGGAAAATTTAGAAAATAAAAAATCCACATGCAGACAAAAACTATTCCCTATAGTCACTTATTGACAATAAGAAAAATAAACATATATGGAAATGTGTGCAAATGTATATATGCATATGCAATTTGTATTCAATGCAGAGTTTCATGAATGGAAAGTATGATGCACTCTTTAAAGAAGACTACTGCTATTGATGCCTATCATTGTGCATCGTCCCTTCCTTCATGACACTCTCCATCCAAAATAACTTCACATTTTTCATTGTGCACACATATATACATATAAATATACATATACATATAGTAGAATGAAGACAATAATTTCCAACAATTTATAGGTTTGGCTACTTGGAAATATAAAATGAAGTCTACGCCAACTAAGAAAGCAACAATGCAATCAATCAATATTTAGACAATGCAAAATGAAGTAGACCAAAGAAATAATTACTCTCCACCGTACAATTATTACTAAGAAATCACAATCAGCAATATGCATCAGATGCATATCTAGTGATTTGCTAGCTATAAAATATAAAACATTGTAGAAAAGTTAGAAAATAAAACCAAAGCAATAGTGATCCATTGACAAAAACCAAAGCAGGTGCATATGTAAATGTATTTGCAAATGTAGCTATACATATGAAATGTTTTCAATGGAGAATGCAACGAATGGAAACTACAATGTACACTTTAAAGAAGAGTGTAACATAGCTACTCCTATGGTTGTGCATCATACCTTCATTCGTTCCAATCTCCATCTATAAAGCTTCACACTTTCCATTGCACATGCATATATACATACACATATAAATATATACATATATTACAATGAAGACAAAACATGCTTGCAAACACCCAAACAAAAGAAAAGATGTATTGTCCACCCTACCATATTGGGAACATAATATTTTAAGTGAACATTTATATATACATACACATATACATATGCACCAACTTTAGAGTTTTTTGACAGCATGGGGAAGACGGCAAGGTGTTATTTGGTTTTGGTGAAGTGTGATTGGGATTTTTGTCAACCTTCCCAATTTTTTGAGCCCTCCAAGGCCGGGGAGAGGATTGTGGATTTTTTTTTTATTTACATTTATGTATATGTAAATGTATATATGCATACAACCATGTCCACAACTACTCGCAACATAGCTAAATAGTGAATAAAAAATATGAAATGAAAAACAACAAACAAGGCCAGCACTCACCCCCACCATATGGGGTCATGAAGCCCCATGAGCTATCACTAAACCCCCGAGCAAGAATATAGATTGCCCATCACTTTTATCAATGGTGGAAGCAATCCTTCTCATCACACATACCAGACATCCTATGATTGTAACAATTCCTTTTGTGAGCCTTTAAGAAATATTGAACATCGAATATAAAATATGAAATGAAAAACAACCAAAGAAGGCCTACTCTCCACCCTACCATATTGGGTCATAAAGCCCCATGGGCTCTCACCAAACCCGCAAGAAAGAACATAGATTGTCCATCACTTCTATCAATGGTGGAAGAAATCTTTCTCATCGCACAAGAAACAACTCCTTTTGTGAGCCTTTAAGAAATAAGAACCTAAAATGAACACTTAACAAATATTCCAACAAATACAATCCAACATCATTGATTGGATGCACATAGAGGAATTTTCTATTTGAAAATATACATACTAAAGAAGTACATGTAGAAATGTACGTGCATAGTAGTACATGTAGGAAATATAGATATATAGATGAATGAGAACTTATACATATAGACACACAATGATACATCTAGTGGAAAGGGCGTATGGACTTCAACCTTCAAAGAAGCTCACAATCTTGGCTCACAGCTGTCAAAGGAGCTAAAGTCTAAGAAGAACACCCAACAATGTGTTATTAAAATTTACAAAGGCTTTCATTATTTCCGCTCACATGTTTGAATAGCATATATTGTCACAACCATTTCCACTACACAGATTCCATACAATAGTAAATGTTGATGCCAAGAGTGTAACACCCCACCGCGTAAACCCCAAAGGAACAAATAAAACCACAACAATTTTTTTTTTTAAGAACACAACAAATGTACTTAAGTATTCCAACATAACAATGTTCTAAGTTGCACAACTAAATCCCTTGGGGTACATGAGGTGACATTACTAAACTAACCCATCACAAGATAATAGATTAAACATTATATATACAATTACGTTAATCCAATCATCATGACATCAATTAAAATGTTCATTCACGATATCAAGACAATTGTGAATATACCAAATAAAACCATACATACATATGACAATCAATGAATCATAAAGATATAAAGTATATATATTTTGACAGATACAACACAACTTAATTAGTAATTACAAATGATAGTTCACAAATGATTACATGGCCTGAATATACATTACATAAATCTGATAGTACAACATAATGAACATATAAACAAATTACATCAAGGTATTCCCATCACACATGGGAAAGTTACATCAATAAATGAGATACATCAATAGCACAAATACACATCTGAAGCATATGAATCCTATGTGAGGTCCACCCCTATGCTACACTTAGTACTTGAACTATTTTATGTTTGGTTATTGTCTATGTTATTGATACCATTGATGACAAGATATTTAAATGTTTAAGTTCATATGATGATTTGATTTTGACTTGCTACATGCTTAGTAATCTGACTATGATGATTTTATGTTGGTTATTGAGTTTGTTTAATTTGAATTTGGAAAATTAATGATGAATGAATGAAACAAGTGGTGGGAACCAATCATGTTGCAATTGGATGAGTATGAAAATTATGGTTAATAAAAATGGGATAAGATAGGTGGCTAATGATTTTTCAATTATGTTATAGGATCTTTATGCTATACAAATTATGAAACTTGTGTGTATTCAATTGTGATTCAAATGATTTGATTATTATATGAATATGATTTACTTGGATGGATTAACGTGTGTATTGAGTGTGCAGGGACATTTTCCATGGCCAATGGAAATTGGAGGTAACTCTTGGGAACCCTATGTAAATTAACCAGTGAAATCGAGCTAAAGTCCATATGAAGGGACTATAGTTCCATCATGTAATTATTGATGTTATTTGTGAATTTTTTTAATTTGGTTTTTTTTTATTGCCACATCAGTCATCTAGGAGGTGAGTTGTCTATCCAAGTGGACAAACTCGGATTTGAACTTTCAGGCACTTTTTGGGGATTGAAAAGTGATATTTTTTAAGTGTTTTTTATGGTTTTAAGGTCCCTAGGGTAGGTACCTATGGGTGAGGTACCTTTTTAGCTCAAAATCATGGGTCAGTCTCAAGATAGGACACTCTTTTTGAGGCCTTAAAGAGGTTTGACGAAAATAAGGTTTGGGAAGTGGGATGGGGACTAGTCCCTTTCCAATCCCACTTCTCCATGTTGTCTTGGAAGTCTCCCAAGTCCTCACACATGTGTGAGAACACATGGGTGAGTGTGCCTAGGAGGGTGAATGGAAGGTTGAAAAATGTCAACTCCCTATTCAAAGGAATTAAAACTTGAGTTTCTATAAAGCAAACTCAAAACAAGGGTTAGGGGATTCTTTTTGCATTCTTGATTTTGGTTGAATTTTGGAGGAGTGAGGAGTTTTGAAGAAAAATATGGGAAGAAGAGGAGTTGTGTGGATCCTCAACCCATCTTTCCTTGAGCTTGGTTTTAAGGTAGATTCACCACTTTTGTTTTCTACTGCTCCATGTTTTTATTTGAAAGATTATATGTGTAGGTGAAAAGATGTGCTTGAAACTTTATCTATTGTGTTTGATTTGTATGTTTATTTCAAATTTCTCTTGGAGCATATCTTCTTGTGTTTTTTATGTATTATGTGTTATGGGAAAAAGGGTTGTGTAGGGATAGGCTCACCCAAGTTGGGAAGAGCATCCCTTGTTGGGGATGGTATGGAGTAGGAACCTCCATGGGGAAGTCTAATCCCTCCTTGAGAGGAGAGGCTAAAAAAGGGTATGAGTACCCATATGTAATTGTGAAATGGTAGAACTGGTTTTGGTGGTATGGGTTTTGGAGAAAGAGAAGATATTAAAGAAGGGTTGCATGTGAAATGATGGGAGTATGATATTGACTTGTTCTTGTTGCTATTACTATAAGTCCCCATATGGAGTGTGTAGTCCACCCTCCATCCCCCTCTTTGGATTTTGATGGAATCCTAAAGTTATGTGAAAATCCCTTTGGTGGGTGTGAAAATAATCTTGTGTATCATGTGTGTGTAAATATTGTCTTGCTTGGTTTTGTTTGTACCCGGTTCCCTCGGTTGCCTCCTAGCTTGGGGGTGGTTGGTTTTCCAACCAATGGTTGGGAGGTGAGCACTACCTTGGCTATGGAAATATATTTGGTGTCTTATGTAGGTATGAAGGTATCGAAGAAACTTGTGAAGAAATCCTACCTATACTTTGTGCAGCTATATGAAGGATGCAATTTTAATATGGGAAGCTAGCCTAGTTGAATGTTGGTAGAAAAAAAAATATCAATGTAATATGTGAAACACAAAAAAAAATAAAAAATCATTTGGTTAAGATAGTTACATGTAGTGTACGTGAAAGTTGATATTTGTAAATAGAAGGTTTCATTTTCATATTATGTTATCATGCTTTTACTTGAAGGAAATAAATTATTCACTTATAGAAAAGAGGAAGGAACATGGCATTCTATTCACAAGCTTACTGCATTTTCTAGTAAAGTTTGTCGCAAGTGTGCTTAACAGTATTATAACGTCTTTTATAATGGTTTCTTTTGTTTACTTCCAGAAGGAATCATAAGCTACCTATAATCCACGATTACAAACCTTGTAAGAATGTTAAATTTTTGTATCTTAGGAAGCATAACTGATTGCATATGAAGTTGGTGTGTTTTCTTATCATACTCCTCACTACTCTATCTTGTAAGTTTTATATACTAAGTTAGAAATAAAATGACACACCAGCTAATGTTATGAAACATATGAGTTCTATCTAGAGTTGTAGGAAAGTTTATGTAAAAATATATAGGTATCCATTGTTAAAAATAACTTTTGACCTGTAATACCTTATTAAAAAGAAAAGAAAAGAAAGAGAAGTGTGTTCTGTGCAAAATATAGAAATATAAGATTATAATATTTTGAATTTCCATGCATAGAGAGAAACCTGTAAACTTGTAATAAATAAATACAACTATTGTATATAGAGTTATCCTACTAATTAGAAAACTTAAAAGTTGCATAGCTTAAGCACAAAGAAATGAACTACTCTACTCTGCAACAGGCTACTATAATCTTCTACTTTTATGCAATGAGGAGTCTAAATGACATGTTGCGTATATGGATTAAGTTTTCTTGACAATAGCTACATGTATGAGATTTACCTTGCAAGATAAAATATATATATATAGTTCTTCGGATTGGTTGAGAGTTATAGAACATTAAAGATACCATAACGTAAGACTAGTTTCTATCATAAATGGAAGAGTTCATGCATGTGGCTTCGATTAAAATCTTAAAACTGCTTTGGATAGTTAGTATGGACCATTCTCTCAAAATAAATAATAGAGGACCTACGAATTATAGCATATCAAAACTATAAATTAAAAAGAACATTCATCAATGCATATATCTTTACATGCAATAGTGCTTGAATTAGTACCCCTCATTTATTTACTATAATGATCTGAACTTTTTTTTTTTCAAACAATAACATTCTCTTTTGATGAAACGACTACCTTGAGAATGGTCAGACTGAATGAGAGGTAGATCATTTTAAATGCCTTTATGAAGGGGTGAGTTTTCTTTAAACTCTTTTCTGTTTGTAGCCATATTTTAATCCTCATATAGTGATAATTAATCCTATGATCTTTCGCCTGCAATATGCAAATGGAAGGAGTTGACTGTAATTATCATTCTTTGATGATGAGTAGAAGGATATAGATAAATAAGAAAATAAAGAATAATAACAACACCTATGCAAGCACTATGAGCTTCATTCCTTGGCTGGTGTAGTAGTCACGGCCATTTTCTTGGCCCTCCATGAGCTTTCCCTGAGAAATCCACTGGAGATTGCAACGTCTTTGAATTAATTGTAAAATGTCACCTTACTTGGGCGTTTAAATAAATGCAAAGAAATGAGCAGCGAATAGGGTAGTTGACTAGTGCTCTAAGTGAATTTTTTTGTGACACAAGAATAGACTCCATTTGTGCAAGCAATCATTCTCTTGAATCAACGCATATAGTTGTCACCTGAACCCATATGCCTTGAAAGTTGGATTTCTTAGTAACTTGCACGCTAGTGAGAGTATGATTGGTAGTCACAAGAACAAGGTATAAGTTAATAGTTCGTGGAACAATGTTTTGTGACTTAGTTTAGGTCGTTGACACTTATTTTCATTGTACATGGGACGTTGTAGTTAATGTCATCCCTTCTACATATCTCTGGCAGATACCTTGAGTATCTAGTGGATTATAAGTTTCTTGGTGTGCAGTGAAACCATATATCTAACAAAACAAGGAGCTTGGCTCATAGGACAGTTAAGAAATAACTTACCGTCTCTTCAGCTGCCTATCATTTGATGTTGGCTTCACTTGGAATTTATCCTCCGATGTGCATCCAACTTTGCTCAATTTTTGCCCCTAATCTGCATGTACCTTCATTTTTTTTATATACCATTCCTTCTCTGGCGAAGCATCTTATCATGACCTTAGAGTACAAGTAGGTGTTAGCTGCTCCTTACAACCCACATTTCATGCTAGATTCTTGGCTAGAGACAACTTGACATTTGCACCAGTTTCCATTTTTATCGCCTATATGGAACACATGATAGCATCTTTGATAGGTTAAGGAATTGTTATAGATCACTGGTTAGAAGTGTAAGCTATTGTAGAAGTACGTGGTATCGAGGTATTGCAGAGAATTACATCTTTTGAAGGAGGATGTTGAAGAGTACTTTTCTTTTTAGGTATATGGGATGCATGCTAGGACCACACGGAATTAGGATAGTTTTAAAATAACTGAGCATGTTAGTTAATGAATGCTAGTGTTTGGGGAGATTAGAGTAATGTTGGTTGCGGCTCATTCAAATCTTACTTGGACAAATCTCTCTGATATAAGCATTGCATCGATGGAGTGAGCGTTGCCACTTATAATAAGGTGGAACTTGGACCGTAATAATAAAGTTAGAAAGAGGGAAAAAGAAACGATATGTTGCATTAACATTACAAACAAAACTTTTCTAACCTTAAATATTTTCACGTAATCCTCTTAAGTTTCAAAACTTCCTTAATAAAGGGAAAGAGAATATACTCTACTCCCTAAATAAAGAGTAATATATATATATATATATATATATATATATATATATATATATATATATATATATATATATATATATATATATATATATATATATATATATATATATATATATATATATATATATAATTGAACACATGATATCGTGAGAAGGAATTGCAACGTAGCAGGGTACTCATAAACGAGTGGTGCTACATTGTCCTCTCACCTAAGCTATACTAACAAATACAACATTAGATGTAAAGTAACAATTCTAACTAACTGATCACATCATAAACTAATTACTAAACCACTGCATCACAATGTATTATTGAAACAAAATTAATCATAGAATCACAACATCAACATATATTGATGCAAGAGCATCCAGTGGTGTGAGGAAAATCCTACATCACCCAAAAAAAAGAAAGATTTTAATTTTCTATTGGTTGTTTCTTAGATGTTTTTGCATTTCTGGATACCCCTTTAGCTATTAAAATATTCAAAGCCAAATTTGAGGCCCTTAGAGGCCCCAGATGGGCCCGAAAATTTGTTAAAAGCCCAAAATATTGACCATAACTTTTTGAGAGCTTTCTGAAAAGGTATTATCATTGAAAATCCGACGGTCGGATTAAAAGTTATGGCTTCCGGAAGTTGGTGCATTTTTAGAAATGTGCTAATTTTTGAATGTGAATTCAAATGTGAATTTCAAATTGTAATTTGGGTGCCAAACCACCAAAACTCAAATTTGAATGTTGTTTTGGTTCCAAATTAGAAAGGAGCTCTATTTATGGGCGAGATTTCTAATTTTTGGTAGCTTTTTGGGGAAAAGAGTTTGCATGCTACAAAAAGGGATCTTTTGTAATTTTCTGTAATTTCTATAATTTGCATGTATTGTAGAGCTTGAGGATTTGTGATCCTCTACATGTAAGAAGTTCCATTCTGAATAATAATTAAAGTTCTCTGATTGTTGGCATCATTTTATGTGTCTCGGGTTTGCTCCCTCGTCATATATAATATTAAGGAAAAACTGGTCATTGCATAATCAAATAATCGAAACACCACATAAAGTATCATAACAATGTCAAATGTAGCAATCAACTAAACTATGCATCCACACACACCAAGTCAGTGAACTAATCACCATCACAAACTAGTATCACACTAACACATAAGAGTAACAAATAGTAGCAAAGAGTATCAACAACATGGGGGTATTACAAAGAGGATGAGCTTCTGTGAAGGTGTAAGTCAAACCACCTACTGTGAAGATTTTCTTAAAGCTAGCAACAACATATTTTCCATTTTTTGCATGGGCCAATGACTCCAAAAGAAATACAAAAGTGTTGACAATGGCATTAATAATTAGAGTGATGCATAATGTATGTGCCATATGTACAAATATCTATGTATGCAAATGAAGCATAGAGACGTGCATACAAGGAGAACCCTTTTGATTATTGTTTCACTTGTGCTTCACAGGTTGTTGTAGTCTATATTGTTTGATCTTTGTTAATGCACTATTGATTGTTCCAAAATTTTATAGGGTGCTATTAAGAGAAGACTATATTTTTTTGTAAGAACAAATATTGTTTAATCTATGGTCAACATATTATACCTATGATTTTGCAAGGATATGTTACTATGAATCTTTGTATTTAATGTTTTTTTCCATTTGGCTTGCTATTGAAATAAATATTGTTCGATTTATGGCATCCATTTTCTAGCTATGGTTGCAATGCAACAAAATAGTTAATGTTATACAGTTTACGTTTTATTGCATTACGTATCATTGATTATTGTTCTTTGCAATGGAATAAAATAGTCAATCCTATAAGCTTTGTGTTAGCTTCCATTGGTAATTGTTGATTATAGTTTTGTTGCTTAAGCTATATTGTTTCATTTAGGAGAAGGTGTTGTTCAAAAGGTTGTATTCTTTCAATTTTCGAGCAGGTTGTGTTGAGAAAGGAGTGTTTTTTTATATGGGTTTGTTACTGTCAAATTTCAATGGGTTTCTCTTTAATGTTTGCATTTTGTGGGTATGTTTGCAATAGAATAAAATTGTTGAGGTTATCTAGTTTTTGTCAATTGTTATTGTATAGCTTGGGATATATTGTGGCTTTCCCAATTTGCGTCGTTGTTGAAACCAATGTTGTTTGATTTATGGATTTCATTTTTTGGTTATGGTTGGAACAAAATAAAATAATTAATGCTCTTGATTCTATACAAATCCATATATATACATATATACATACAAAAATCTCCATATATACACACACAAATATATATACACATATATACATATATACAAATACATATATATATATATATATACACAAATATCTATAGATACACATACATATATATACACACACATATATATATACATATATCTATACATATACATATACATATATATATATACATACATACACACATACACACATATATACACATATATCTATATACATATACATATAAATACATACATATATATACACATAAATATATACACACACATATATATATTGTTTGAATTTTCATCGAGGAATTGTATGCTGAAGGCTATATTGTTTGTTAAAAACAATATTATTTAATTTATGCTTGGCATTTTCTAGCTATTCTAATTTTTATAAGGTACTATTGAGAAAAGACTATATTGTCTGTGAAAACGACTATTGTTTGGTTTAAGGTTCACACTTTGTGTGTATGGTTTTGCATGGGTTCCATGCTGTCATTTTTTGTGTTTTGTGGGTTTCTCCATCTAGGTTGGTATCCAAACTAAAAATATACTACTTTCTGAATAAAAGCTTATTACAAATAGAAACAATATAGCCTTCTCAACAATATGCTCTAAAAAATTACCAGTCACAAACCCATAAAAAAATATACTCATTTGTGAACAAAATCTTATCCGAAATTGATTCTCAACAAAAGCCTATCACAAATAGAAATAATATAACCCTCTCAAAAACACATTGTTGAAAATTAGTAGTGACAAACCCATAAAAAAATATTCTTGTTTCAGAACAAAACCTTATTGGAAATTGAAAAAATACAACATTTTCAACAACACTTTATCAAAAATAATACAATAGAGCAAGCACACTCATATAAATTCCACAACCGATGAACACACTTGCACTTTCACACAAGCTTTCCCTCCTCACTCACAACCACCTTGAAGAACAACATAAACCCAAACAATGACACCCAACAATGCGTTATCAAAAATTGCATAGACGTTTGCTTTGTTTTCTGAGGACTTTTAAGATAAATGTTACTTGCACCATAACCACTACAAGGAAACCATACCAAAATTAATGCTAATGCCTTTTTGCTAGCCTCCTTTATCATCGTGTAAAACATTTAAAAAATAAAATAAAAAATCTGCCATATTTTTATAGTGCTCGAGACCTAAAAACTAGGAGGGCTAATGAAAATTCCAACCAAAGTTCACCAAAATGGGAGGAAAACACACCACCTTTTCCCTGCCACTAGAGGGGTGCAAAACCAGATAGGTAGACAAGAATTTTGACCAAAGTTCATACAAATAGCCAATAAGATTTGAACATATTATCTCATTTATGATTTCCATGTGGCAAGGTAGATGAAGCCACACTATCTACACCTAGTAATATATCTACTTGTGGAAATAGTTGTATGTATTTCTACATTTACGTATGCATATAGATAAATATATATTCATGCAATTGAAATCTCCCTGTGTGTAGAAGTTTATGCTATAGATGTGTTTAGATATATGTATGTTTATTGGATATCTATGTGTATATGCACGCAACATAGAATATCTTGACAGAGTTTTGTGTAGATATATGTCTCTATCATGTATTTTTGTATGTAAGTGTCTATACCTGGGTATCCATCTAATACTTACCAAGTCTTCTTGCTACTACTTTGTGATCTATAATGATAGTGCCATGTTGGATATGGATGTCATATGGTTCTTGGCTATAATGTTTGTTACGTATGTTGTGAAGCTCAATCCAAAAACCATCGCTAAACAATGCCTCATTGAAAATATCGTAAACTGCTCAATTAGTTTGGTGAGTTTTAAATGCAAAGTATAATTGCAACCATTCCCAACATATGTAGCACATACATGAAACCTCTACAACATTATTTCATTTACGGTGTGCAGCCTATGGCACACTAATTTGGGTAGAAGGTGGCAAATGGGTTATAACTTTGGCCAAGATATTTCGTCAGCCTCCCATTTTTTTTTCCTTCCAATGGTTCTGCAGAAGGTGGTAGAAGCAGTTATTGGCTTCCTTGGGAATAGGGTGGCACATTCCATGCCACATGGGTAGAGAAGGCCAGCAAAATTTAACGCTAGTTCATATCAAGATTAATTGTTCTATTCTTTGCATGCACTGGGAATGCTTGTAACAACATCTGCCATTTAAGGACTCGAGGAATAAAACAAATGATTGGGAAATTTTCCATAAGGCATTGTTTGGTGTCATTCTATTTCTATACATGCTATTAGAGTCGTGAGAAAGTGCGCCAAGCTTCTGTCAAGGTGCAAGCTCCAACAAACTTTGTGGAGCTCCTGTAAAGCTAGGTAGAGGTTATTTTGTGTTTTTTGCATGGGGTAGTGGTTACAAAGCAAAATAAAAGTGTCGCATGTGATAACACACCCCTTTCTCAACAAAACCTTATGGAAAAATAAAATAACCTAACATTCCCAATAGCACCTCAGAAATTAACAGTAGCAAACCCATCCAAAAATAGAGTCATATATATATGTATATACACACACATATATATATATATATGTATATACACATATAAATATGTATATATATACATATTTACATACAAAAAATCCACTTATATACACACATACATATATATATATATATATACATATATAAACATATACATATATTGGGAAGTTTTCAACAAAGCATTGTTTGGTGTCATTTTGTTGCTATACCTGATATGAGAGTTGTGAGCGATGAGAGTAAGCTTTTGTGAGGGTGCAAGCTAGATTAAGCTTTTTCTAGCTTCTGCGAAGGTGGGTGTAAATTATTTTGTGTTTTTTGGATGGGCAAATGGTTGCAAATGCAAAGTAAAAGTGTCACAGGTGATAATATTTATTTTTCCCATTTTTGTGCAAGAAAGTTAGTGATAAGAGGTTTGTTTGAAGCAAGTAGGAAGAGGTCCATGTCAAAGAAACCCTTGGTGATATTGTTTAATTTGTGGTTCGCGCACTATGCCAGGCTATATTGCTTGATTTGCCATAAGGCATTGTTGATTGTTTCAAATATCTTGACTCATTTATTGTTTGGGTTTTATCTGTATCCTTTTGCATGGATTTGATACTGTGATTTTTTGTGGGCTTCATATATATGTGTGTGGGTATGTGCAAGATCATGATGGGCCAAAAAGTGGCAATATGATGGGTATGTGGCTGACGACTTTTTTTTACCCAAAATTGATGAAACGAAAAGGGTTTTTAAAGGAGATTCTCAACTTTCCACCAATATAAATTATGCCTTACTTTGAATTTAATAATTAATTATTATTCATTTTCTATTCGACTACTTACTAAAGTCCTGATTGATAGGATGATTGAAAAACATTCATATCTTTCAACAAGATCACATTTTTGAATCCAAAACATGCATCACATTCTATGCTTCACATACTATAGGATTAAAAAAAAAGAAAAAATTGAATTTCATAAAGTTTCGGACCAAGTTAAGGTCACAAACATAATGAGTTTTATATTTTTTAAAGTTGTAATAAAAAATTCATAATTAATTATTATTTAAAAAAATTACAAAAAAATATGCACCACATTGGGACATGAGTCCTCTACTTATATCTGAAATATTAAAAAAAAATTTATTATTTTATTGTGGTTAGGGTGGTCAGACAGACACCTACTTCATTTTTCCCTGAAATTTAAGTACTATTGCATTGAAATTTCAAATTTTCACCAAATAATTTTATTTATTTAAACAAACCTAGTAGTTTAGAAGCTACATTCAATTTGCTACAAATTATATTCTTACATTTTTGTAAATATATAGATAACTTACTCAAATTTTTACGTCAAGTTGCCTAACTTTGATTTTTCTAAATTTTTGCCACTTAAGGGCCTATTTTTTCCATGATGATCCTACACACCCGTATATATATATATATATATATATATATATATATGTATATATATATATATATACATATATATATATATATGTAATATATATATAAGTATATATATATATATATATATATATATATATATATATATATATATATATAGAGTATATAGATATATATATATATATATATATATATATCTTTATGTGTGTGTGTGTGTGCATTAATCAATTATGAAATCAAGTGGTTGGAGGAAATATTGTGCTTTTTACATCCGTCAATGGTTGTAAAAGTTGTGGGTTGTGACAATTCATATATATATATATATATATATATATATATATATATATGTATATGTCTGTATATATATCTATGTACACCCTTACCAATATTATTTAATTCCTGGTTCACAGTCTATGTCGAGCCATATTCCTTGATTTGCAACAAGGTACTGTTAATTGTTTGAAATATTGATAAGTTGTTCACAAAATACTATATAGTTTATAAGAACAAAATATTACCTCATTTATGGTTCACAATTTGTGTAGATGGTTTTCCATGTATTTGAGACTGTGAAATTTTGTGGGTTTCTATTTATGGTCTTCATGTTTTGGCTATGTTTGTACACCTGGAGAAAGAAAGAGGTGTGTTTGAACCAAGAAGGAAGAGTTGCATACGAATAATACCATTTGCCACATTGTTTCATTTGTGGTCTACTTTTTTTTAACCCTTTATTGTTTTATCTGCAATAAGGCAATGTTAATTCCTTGAAATTTTGATAAGCTACAAAAACAAGTATATTTTTTTGGATGGGGTTGTCACTATTAACTTCCGACAAGGTGTTGTTGAGAAGGCTATATTGTATCAATTTTTTGATAGGGTTTTGTTGAGGAATGAGTATATTTCAACTCCAATTTGTTTATGTGAGTCTTTGTGGGTTTTTGTTTACAACTTCCATTTTGTGGCTATGTTTTGAATTGAATAAAATTGTTGATGTTATGCAGTGTTTTTTTGTTTCTCTTCTATATCTTGGGATATACTGTCTCATCCTCAAAAAAGGTGTTGTTAAGAAGTCTTCCAATTCTCCTTAAGGCGCTATATTTTTTGGCTTCTATTTTGTGGTGATGGTTGCAATGGAACAAAATAGTTAATCCTATAGACTTTGTGTTAGATTTCATTAGACATTGTTGATTATTGTTCTCTTGCTTTAGCTATATGGTTTCATTTTCAAGAAGCTGTTGTTGAAAAGGCTATATTGTTTCAATCTTTAATGAGTTTCTTGTGAGACAATAGTATATTTTTTCATGGGTTTGTTACTATCAATTTTCTATGGATTTCGCTTTAAGGTTCATATTTTTGTGACTATGAATTTCCATCAGTTTGTAACAATGTATTTTTTATGTTTTGCAGGTTTCTGGAAATGGGCTAGTGTTCAATCCAAGGGCATCTAATTTATCACTTCTATTGTTCGGTTATGGTTGCAATAAAGTGAAATAGTTAATGTTAAACAATTGATGTTTGATCCAATCAACAACTAGGCATAGGTTTCCTAGTATGATATTTCATTAGACACTACCATTAATTACAATGGTGGATAATATATTTTCCCTATGTGCAGATACATATATTTTCCATTGTGGGTGCAGACAATATTCATACACACTAATACCTATGTTTATTGGTATTGCTACATTTTCCAAATGGAAAGTTGTATTGCAAGTGCCATATGCAAGATTTATGCCACTCTTTGTGTAACTCTAACAATTCACATGTAGGGAGGGTGGTTATCCCCTATTTGTGTGAACTTTGGTCAAAAAATTTGTCAACTTTGCCATCTTCTAAACCTTCTCATGAGGGGGGTCTGGTCAGGATAGAGATGGTTGATATCTTTTTATTTTTAAATGAAAAGCATATGGTGCACCAATAGAGAAGGCCAACAAAATTAAACACTGGTTAAGATCAAGACTAATTTGCATATGGTTCATGTGCAGTCGCTATGGTTTGAAAGTAATAAAATAGTCAATGTTCTCATTAAAGGATAGTTGTTACCTATCTAGAGGCCTCAATAAGGGTTTGTTAAAATGGAATGCTATATATCAACAGTGACATGGAACATTGATCAAACCATTATTGAGGCCTACAAAAATAACAACCACCCTTGAAATCATACATAAACATCCAACAATAGTCCATTGTGAAGGACATGCACTATTTTATAACTTTGCAACCATCCCCACTAGACAGGAACCACAAATCAAGTAGGAATCGTCATTAACCTATGAAAAGAACAAACATATTGAGCAAGAAATATGAATATTGTTTGCATCTCATTTCACATAGATGCATGTCAACACACACAGGTGAATAATGTGTGTCTCTAATTTCACAAACATACATATTCATCCAACATATGGAATAGATGTATTTTGAGTTGCAAAAAAAATTCCACATCAATGTATATATGTCTCGAAAGATATTTGCATCGACATTTATGGAAATAAAAAAAATCAGCATTCTAAAGTCACCAAAGCAACTGAGCATTCTATGCAATTTACAAAAAGGCATTGTTGATTGCAGGTCTATAGCCTCATATTATAACAAAATTTAGAGGACAATAGCCAACAACATCTTGCATAGTACAATTAATGCCAGTAGCCTCTCAGCTAGCCAACAACCCTTCCATATCACAACTATTCTAGGGGCCAAGGGAAAGGTGACGGAGGTGGCTAGCACATGCTGAGAAGCTATAGAATAGCTATCAACAATGCATTGTAGAAAACAACATAAACTATATAACTTGGTACAGCCATAAACACAAAGAAAAATACTTCAATGACACAATCATGATTTCAACAAAGATGTATAAAGTAATTTTTCAAACCATGACCAATCAATAGATGCAATGCCTATCAACAAGTCTATAATTACCACTAGATGTTGCATAGAAAATATTGCAACAAAAGGAAAGCTATATGTAAGTCCATTAAAATGGAAGACACATTAATAACTACACATAGGCTACTCCAAAATAGCCAACAAACAAAAACGTGAAGGGCACATACATACATCAAATATAAACAAGTCATATAGTTATATAACAGAAAGGTTGCAAATGCGAGTAAAGCATGTTTGCAGTTTGCTCAATGCACATGGGAAACAACCAATACAAGTGTTAGGAACAAAGAATAAACAAGGAAAAAACTTACAAGATCAATGCCTAATAGTTGTTGAGTAGCCTGGGGAGAGCTAGAGTCCACCAACATTATTGGAGCTGCTCTTTGTAAAAGACAAAGCTACAACACTAGTGTCTGGCCACAAGCTCTACTGTGAGAATAATACAACAACCAAAAATTCAATTAAACCATCAAAAGCTAACAAGGTCCATTCTTAATTTTTAAATTGCAAACCTTTGTACATTTCAGTTTTTGTTGTTGGGACATCTAGAATATGATAAAAAACAAATAATATAAAGAATGCACATTTATAGATCTCTCCATAAATAATTTTTAAAACAATCTATGTTCCTCCAAGAGGACCAACATAGAACATACACTATCCACCAATCTAATCAATGGCGGCATCAATCTTCCATATATCAGCAAAAATAAAAATTATCATTCCAAGAATGACCCAATGAAAATTAACATAGAAATCACTATGAATCGATGTTGTTTTCATCCACTATGACATACATATCTACACATAGGGGAGGAACAAATTTCTGATTCATACCCTTTGTTTTTTTACCATCATTCCAATATGGCATTCTTCATTGTTATACTCTAGCCTAGGCTACATCGTATCATTTTCAACAAGGTGTCATGATAATGCTATACTATTTCAATTTAAGATAAGGTGCTATTCAAAAAAGGTTGTATTGTTTGTTAATATCAATATTGTTCCTAGAATCAAGAATGAATTGTTAGAATGATAGCCTGTTTCTTTAGTGTGACAAGGAAGATTCATTTTACCATTGATGAAAGTGGAAAACAATGTATCTTCTTGCTTGAGAGCTTTGTTTCAACTTTTTCTTGCAATGGAGTAAAAAAATTAATCTTATACACATTGTGTTAGATTCCATTGGACATCGTTGATTATGACTGCTTTATAACAATATTTTATGCATCTAACACCATACATGTAGATTTCTGCATATAGTCAAAATGAAATCAGTCAGTATGATCATCAAGAATTCCTTTTCGATAACAACATTAACTCTATAGTATTAACTATTTTATTATGCATTGCAAATGAAAGTATATAGCCAAAGCTATAGAACAACAATTGGCATTGCATGATGGAAACCAACACAGACTATTTTAATATATTGCAACCATTTGCACAGAATGGTCCAAGCCATAAATGAGATGACATTAAATTTTCTTGTCCATAGATTTCTATGTATATCAAAGTAGATGTGAGGAATGTACATATGTACTCTTCCCAATGGTTATTATTTTCTAAAAATAAGTTCACCTATTTTACTTTGTTGCAACCATAACCTAAAAAATAGCATTTTTTCCTGAATCCTTTGTCAAAAAGATAGCGATTTGCACAAAAAATATAAAATAAAACTCAACACAATAAGGACTTCTCTTCACCCTACCATAAAATTATTAAAATGTATAACATTTATTTCCACTAAAAAAATCTTTTCACCATTGGTCTTAGTGGAGGACAATTTATTTTCTTGCTCAGGGGTTTGGTAAAAGCACACAGTTCACTCCATGAGCCAATATGGTAGGATGGAAATCAGGACTTTTTTTGTTTAGTACCGCATGCACCAGGTATGGCTAAATTATAATTACTTCATTCATCCCATTGCAGGGTATGTGCAGGATCATGATGGGCCAAAAAGTGGCGATATGATGGGTATTTGTAGGGTATGTGGCTGACGACTTTTTTTTAACCCAAAATTGATGAAATGAAAAGGGTTTTTAAAGGAGATTCTCAAATTTCCACCAATATAAATTATGCTTCATTTTGACTTTAATAAATAATTATTATTCATTTTCTATTTGAATTACGACTAAAGTCCTGATTGCTGATTGAAAAACATCTATAGCTTTCAAACAATATCACATTTTTTGAATCCAAAAATGTGTCACATTCTATGTTTCACATACTATAGGATTAAAGATATAAAAATTGAATTTCATGAAATTTTGACCAAGTTAAGGTGGTCAAACATACGAGTTTTTTATATTTTTTAAAATTTGTAATAAAAATCATAATTAATTATTTACTCAAAAAAATAATAATAAAAAAATATGTATCATATCTGACAGAGTCCCTCTACTTGTGGCTCAAAAATATTATAAAAAAATATTATCATTTTATTGTGGTTAGGTGGTCAGACAAACACCTACTTCTTATTTTTTCCCTAAAATTTCAGTGCTACTACATTGAAATTTCAATTTTTCACCAAATAGATTTTTTTATTTTCTAAATAAACCTAGTAGTTTAGAAACTACATTCAATTTTCTATAGATTCTATTCTTACATATTTTTGAAATAATATAGATAACTTATTCAAATTTTTACGTCAAGTTGCCTAACTATGATTTTTTCCAATTTTTTGCCACTTAAGGGTTTGTTTTTTTTATGATGATCTTGCACATACCCTACAAGTACAGAGCAAATTATGGACTATAAAATTTAGAACTTTCATATCTATTGATTTGCATATTGTGCATGAATTAGATATGATCACTGCTCTAAAATTCACACTTTGTATACACAAAAGATGTATATGGTCTGGTCTTTCCAGTAAAAGTTTTGCATAGGACAGTACCTCTGAGTTTTAGCTTTCTATTGCAATGGCTACAATGGAATAAAA
>VDFB02049242.1:0-28207 GCA_007258455.2 Sequoia sempervirens | reverse complement strand
GTAAAACAAGGAAAACACTACAACACCTCAAGATTGACCAAGTTGAATTCAAACAAAAATACAAGAAAATGATAATTTTTACCTTGCTTGAATTGTTGAGTTGGTTGGCCCTTTTAATACTTGATTTGTGTGCTCCTTGATTAAAAAAATGGCATGTAACCTAATGCAAAATGAAGCTAAGGTGATGCAAAATGCAATGGTGAATGTGGGTAGTCGATTAGATACAAGATGGAAGCTCAATGTGGCTGCAACAATGGAGGTATGCTTGGTTGTGTGTGAGTGCTAAAATTTTTTGTCTAAGTGTTTGCTTGATTGAGTGCTCGTCCAAATGAGGGAAAATCCACTACTTAGGGGAAGTTCCTCCAAATGAATGAAGGGTTGAGATACATCCAAGGTGGAGAAGATCAATGGCTAGGGTGAGTTGAGAACTCACAATCCATCTCATGATGACATATGTTAGATGAGGTGGAAAAAATGGGATGAAGTGGAGGTGAGGTGGAGGTACTATGAAGTACCTTGGGAATGGGAAAAATCTCCTCATAAAGGAGGTATTTTTCCTCATGTACCTTGAGAGGACAAGTGAGGAATTAAAAATTCCTCACAAATCCTCATGGGGATGAGAAGAGGAATTAAAAATTCCTTATAATGCATGGGGGGAATAAATGTGAATTTTAAATTCACATGGGGAAGAGGTTGGCTTCTCCAAAAGGAGAAATCATTTAATAATAGTTGACTAAGGACATATTCCATAAATGGCATGAGGATTAGGTTAGCTTAATTTAGTGATTAAGCTTGTGTAAATGCAGGATTAGATGGGCTAATGAGGGATTAGAAGCAAGTGGAAAACTATGGAGGATGTGACCCTAATGATGATTAAGGATGTGCACACCCTAATCACAAATTAATTAGATTAATCTAGATTAGAAGGGATTATAGAGGATGTTGACATGAGGAGAGAGAAAGATGAATTAAAAATTGATTTAATTCATTTAGATAGAATGACTAAATTAAATAAATTAACCCTTTATTTAATTTAGAGAGGAATAAGGTAAGGTATTTGATTGATTAATTAAATACCTTAGGGGACATTAGGCTAAGATGAAATATTAATCAAATAATAAATTATTTAATTAATATGGCTTAGGGATGCAAGATAGAGGAATGCAAGGGTGAATTTGACCATATTGAAGTGGTCAAATTTATGTGTCTACAATAATAATATCAAGATTATGAGCAACTAAATCATGTGCTCAATCCCCAAATTCTCATTACTCAAGAAGCATAACTTACTATTATTTATTGGTTAACTCTTTTAAAAAAATACATAGTAAAGTTGCTATTAACCTAGGAAATGAACCATATTACCTATTGTAAACTCATATACAATAGATTACATTTAGAATATGTAAAAAGTATCTTTTCATTCATATTTTCAAAAATATCATTACTAAAATATCATCATTTAATCCCCTATTTTCAGACTATATATGCTCATTCTCATAGACATTCATACGAATCTCTTTATTTTATCATACATAACATTCTTATTTCAAACTCATTGATAATAAAATAAATAGTTTAAAAAAACAAATAGAACATGCATGTAGTTCCAACTATCGACTGCAACAAGATGCCTCTTGAGACCTCTAGCTTTCCAATGCACTGTACTTCACTTTCAGTACAACTATCCACTTGCTTGGTAAAGATTATCAAACCTCTACTACGTTATTATCACTATTTTTAAACTAATATTCAAACTCTAAAAACTTAAGAACACTATACTTAGACATTGCACTTGTTTACTATGCTCAACAACCAACCCAAACAAAATGTGAGCTTTAGATTTTTATAGACAAAACTACTCCACTTTAATGTTTTCCACTACTACCCAATATGGTGCCTCATTTATGCAAGATAAAACCACTTTTCAGTTTGATAATTGCCTCTTCAAGAGGCTCGACCTACTCTTTGAAATGCCACAATACATTATCATCTTAGATTCATTAAAATGCAGATTAAAGAATCTTAAATACTTTTCTCCCCATGCCTCTATAAGGCTGCTAAAAATATTTAAAAACACTCTTTAAAACCTCCTCCACACATTCTTAATCATCCACATTTAAATTTTGCCTCCATCGACTCAATGGAGTCTTTTTATGTTTACCAAGATGTGGTTGGAAAAACTCATATATAGGTTGATGAAGTTGCCTCAAGAATAGGTATTAGAACTTTTTAACTACCTTCTGATTTTGCTGGAAAAAACATTTAACGGGTTGACTTAGTCGCCCACTTTGAAGGGGTCAACTTATGAATTTTCAAAGTTGTTCAAGACTTCATAACTGCAAAATAATACACCACTGTGTGGTTGTTTACATTCATTACTATTTGTTGTTTAAACTGCTTATTAATTGGCACGTGAGTTTTCATAACAAAATGCACATGTTACTATTTTTATTGTAGATTTTAAGGATCACATATATCGGTTGTTTCCATTAAGGCTCACACCTCAAACAATGCCCTACTTGACAAAATTTTCCACGCCCTTATTGAGGCTTTTGTTATAGCCACTTTTTGGCTTAATTACTTGTAACTTATTTGTATTTTTAATAGCTATCATCTAGCTATACCATACAACCTTCTAGAAAGGTCTTTAATATGGCTTTTCAAGCCTCGAGAATATGTCAATTATCATAAGCCTTTGATTGAGGCTTTGCCTCTCGAGGAGCTTTAATTCATATTACCTTTTCTTTGCAATATTTAAAAGATATGATAAATACTTTTTATTTTATAACATATACATATACATATACATATATATACATATATATATGTATGTATGTATGTAAGTATATGTATTCTTGTATGTATATGAATACATATATACATATGAGTATATATATATATATATATCGATTATCGATTATTATTGAATCGTATATACATATGCTCATTTACCTTTACGTATAAATATATACATATGTACGTATTTATACATATCCATATATATATTTATATATATAATCATATTAAAACAATGAAACTATTTGATCTTATTGCATGCACATATATTGTAATATATACATGAATGTTTCTATATACACATATCATAATGATGGAACCGATACTAATTCAATTTTGATAATAATAATATCTAATGATTAGAATGCTAATAAATAAATGCTAATATTCCTATAGCTTTCTATAAGGAAACCAAGCTTGACTCGACTTAGGTTAACGTACCCAAGAGACTCAACTTAAGATCAAAAATCACTCATTTTTTAAAGTATCCAAAATATGACCTATGCATAGACAACGATCTCAGATGGATTTACTATTCAATCCTTATCCATGCCCTTCTCCTGGGTGATACTCCCCCTCTCCCTCTAGAGGGCGTGAAATCCTTCCTACATAGCCATCATTTTCAAAAGTATCAAAAAATCGACCTATGCACAGAAAATGCACTCATATGGCTTTACTATTCAGTCATTATCCATACCCTTCTCCCAGGTGATACTCCCCCCTCCCTCTAGAGGGCGTGAAATATTTCCTACATATCCACTTATAAAACAATCATGTAGTTAGCCATAACATTTACATTGCATCTATATCATTGCATATTCATCAATATTTCAATTAAATATATAAATCTATTACATTGAATATAATCCATCATAACATTCATCTTTCAAAGCTTCACAGTCACATAAATCCTCATTGCATTTAATATTAAGTGAAAAGTAAATTGTAATTCAAGGATGAGGTGTAACAAAGTTGATCCCCATTATCCACTTAGCAAAGTTACTATTTCATTGAATTTAGTGACGAAATCACTCTTTTATAAGTATTTGGGAAATTTGAGGGTAGAAGACGTACGATGTCTCATCCACAAATTATTGACCATTTTCATGCACTGCTCTAGCCCTTGGTTAAACAATTCTAAATATTTCTCATTGGTAGTCAAATATATTAAGAATATTGGGATGCCAAAAAAAATGATGGAGGCACTAGACAAATCTACTAACACCCTCCCATCTACTACTATTATCTTCCTATAATCCTTGTGATAGTTCTCTTTACACTCCATTATAAAATTAGAGCATTGTACTGAAGTAGGGAAGCCATTAGCTTGAGAAATCCCACTCTACATTATCTTCCTTCTATAGGTAGTTGGGTTAATTCTGAAGATCCTTTCTTTGAATTCCTCAACATTGACATTTCCAAGATTGGTGTCTCCTATCATGCTCCAATTGGAAGTGATCTTCATTTCTAGATATACACCTTGGAATGAAAACTTTATCTTTGTAGTCCAAACCATTTAAATTTGCAAGAAATAACTTTAATGAATATTTTGGAAATGTTCCCCATCTTATAAAAAATTATTGAATGCATAATTGCATGATCAAGAAATTCAAAAAAACCATGCATGAACACTCCTCAATACCCATGGAAGTAATAATGATAATTTCCTATAAAAAAATCAAACTCAGCACATACCACCCCATTGTAAAATTTTAAGAGAGAGAATCCTATGGAAAGAACTGAGATATACAACCATTACAAAAATGATACCACTCTTGACCTTGCAAAACAATTGCATACTCTCAACCTTGAATAACTAAATACCACATTTGCAGAAATTATACTAATAACAATCTTGCAAAAAAAACTTTTGCAAAGAAATGAGCCTTACTCAACCTTTGCAAAAAAGTTGTGCAGGGAAAAACTTGAAAGAAAACTCGGAGGTCATACACAAGGTTGAACGACCCTCAAATCTGTGCAGTGCCAACACTCAAAAAATAGATGAAATTTCTTGCTTTGTATGAAATTTACGGAGACTCAACTTTGGGTGAAAGATAGTTCATTTTGTACAACACAAAAATATGTCTAATGACTACACACAATACATCATGTAGGAAAATGAGAGATGGAAAATCTCAAACAAAATGGAAAAAAACTTAATATGGGGGAAATAAGGCCACAAATATCCATGGATAATGAAAACCATAGCAATACCACAACGTAGATGCCATGTCATGACCTATCTATCCCTAGGTTTCCTACAAACCCCACTCACCACAACATTCTCAAATTGTAAACTTAGGAAAAAACCTAGGGCACAAGAACACCTCCCTATCAGGCTACGAAATTAGTAAATGCAACCTAGAATTTCAATTTATATCAATCATGTAACAATCTATGGAAGGATGACATGCCCAAACAAAATTCCCAAGAAACCTGTTGGTTGTTTTCAATGAACCAATCAGATCTCGCCAGATACCTATGAGTTTTCCAAACTCAATTCTCGAATACTTGCAAGATAAGTGGCCAATAAACGAGATATAGCACCAATTTCTTTATCTCTTACACTTTGGGCTCTGCAAAACCCAGGAGGGTGGTCCCACAATGTAAATTATATGACTCTTTTAAAAAATTGGTGTATACATTGCATAGATAAGAAAATATATTCTCATAAAAGGTTAAGAAGATGAAATCCTTCAAGAAATTGGCATTTCCTTGAAAGACTTACAAATCTATAACCGAGAATACAAACAACACCAACCACAACAAATAAAAAATTGATTGTAAGTTATTTAAAATATTGTTCTCAAGTTGGGTGACCAGAATCCTAAAGGATGTTTATAATAACTATGATTAGTGCCATTATCTATGGGCTGGGAGTCTACATAAATTGAAATGTAAGGTACATTTAATCCTGAACATAGATGATCTTAGTGAAATTACTTTGCAATTCACCCATCTATAATCAAAGCCTAGGACTAGTTATCAAATCCAATTGTTTTGTAGATGAATTTACAATTAGATCTAAGCATTTTAACCAATTCTTTGAACCAGAGCTAAAATCAAAGCATATACATGTTACCTATTTTTCACTACAACTCAAAACAAGTAGAGCTGAATTGCATCCATCAAAGAAGGTACAAAAAAAAAATCTGCTTAAGTATTCATTACGTTCCACAACTTTGATTACTTATGAATTTCAAGTGTTATTATGCAAATGTTTGTAATAGAAGAACTCATAAATTTGCATAAAAGAATGTTGTTTTTATTCATATTGGAAAGACTGAAGTCCCGCACAAGCCGCGGGAGTAGCCGATTTGATATTTATAATCAAATGATGAATACAAAAAATAAATTAATATCATACAACTGGAAATAATGTAAACATAAGATAGAAAGTGATTCGTCATTGCCTGGAATGGCGAATCGTCGTTACACTTGAAATCTTTAGTTGTTGTGCTTTCTAATTGATCCAACTCCAGACTTCAAAATCATCTGCAAGAACGATGAAATGTGGTATTAGAGATTGACTCTAAGCAATGACAAATCACATCTTATCCTATGCCTACACTACCAACAGAAATATAACGCACATTCGAGCAGGCATCCATCAGATGATTTCACTGTTCAAAAGAAAAAAAAAATCAATGGAAGCTTTCAGCTTGATTTATTTTGCTAACATGTTTGTTTAAATTTGCAGGAACAAGTTAATTATATTTATGATCAATTTCATCAGATATGTGGAGCAAAACGGGCTCCCACAAGGGTTGAGACTGGCATATTGAAAGGACACCTCTCATTCACATCATTATTTGAGAGTTATCATGTATTTAATTACAGTCATCAAGAAAGAGTTGTTGTAACCAATAAGAGATTCATATAGCAGATTTATTTCAACATGGTGAAACAGTTTGAGTAGGCATCTTATTGCTCATCATACTAAAAGAATGATCAAAACATTTTAACGCAAAGTGTGCTACAGGTGCATAAGGACAACATTCCATATCCTGAGAATGAAACATCAATACAAGAGTATGACAGCCATCAGAGATTTAAAACATAGCAATGATACATCTATCTAAGTACAGAATGGAGCAAAAGTGCATCATTTTCTCCAAGGAGATCATGTTTGCATACACATTTTTATGTTGTCACTATTTTTCTTCATGATTTATTTGTTGTCTGATCATGTTTCTCCTACTATTTGCTTCATATGAATTGCAATTATGAAGAAGACAACCAATACAATTAAATGATCTTCAAGTGAAATCTGCTCATTAATTTAAAAGGTCATATGAATTAAATTGCAAATGCAGCAAATGAAATCTTAGGAGCAACAATAGTACCACTAATGCATGATAGCTCTCTTTTTTAAATGATGCCCAATTTAAATATTATGTTCATGAATTACAAGGTGACCTATATGGCAGTGACTCCATGAATATAAAGTTAGCCATGCTAGATGACATGAAATAGAAAAGCTCACAATGCAGCTTATACAAAAATGATAGTCATATGACTAGAGAACACTATTATGAAAACAACCCTATACAAGAAAATGATAGCATCACCACAATATGCATGCAAAGCCCTTTCATGAATACTCCAAGAGCATATACCATTTTACTACAAAAAAATTAGTCTTCCTGATGCAAATTGGATATTTGAAGAAAAGAAAGCAAATCATTTACCTTCAGGACTGAAAACAGTCAAAGCATCAAGAAGCAATTACAGGCATTCACATTTTTATGGAAACAACAAAGAGAGAAAGTCATTTCCTCTTTTCCATCATTCTCAAAGGGGTTTCAGGACGACAGCTACAGGAAATATAATATGTACTGAAAGAGAAATGGGCAGTCATCTATAGACATAAGACTTCTCCTTACATACCATTCTCATTCAGGAATAGTTCAGATGGATCTTCTTATGACAAAGATTCAAGATTATACTACAGAGTTTCACTATTGAAATCAGTGCCAACTTGAAGATTTAGAATAAGGAATACTTACAGTGGAACAATTCAAAGACCACAGTGAAGATAACAAAAAGAAATTTGATCAAACAGAGGAGTGATAAAGAGGTATATTTCCCATCAATGGCTAAAGACTATGTCAACAATAGGGAGGACCAATTATATACAATTCACTGCCTACTGTTCTTTACAAAGAAAGGAAGGAGCAATTGATGCATGTCTAAAACTGACAGTAAGTAAATGACAGTCAAGACAACAATGGAGTCATCACTTTTAGGAGTTTTTCATGTGAACAAAGGTCTGGATAACCCTCATTTCAACTATATTTTCTGCATGAAGTTTCATTCATATTATAATCTTGAATGATCTATTCACAAACATGAGGCTAGGGTTTCAATCCTCATGGCTATTAAATCCATGAAGTAGAAACTCACATGGGTTTGCAGTAGGAAATCGTGCCATGCCAAGGAGGGAGCTCTATTCGAGATCAAACAACAAGAGAAAACACTTAGAAGCAGGTTCAAAGACCATAGAAATGGAACAGGTCTATAGGGATAATAACAAAAAAGCATATCCTACAGAGATACCCAGAAATGCAAAGGAGAGGCTGCGGCCTTCTATGACAAAAATATGCAAAAATTTCCTTATTTCCTTCACTAAATGTATAGGAAATGCAAATGTTTTCATTATCTTGTCCTCAATGATATTATCCAGAAAATGGTAAAGGAAATACTAGATTACATGGAGGAAATCTTACCTCTTATTTTTTGTTAGAGGATATATTCAAACGTGGTGAAAAACTCAAGCAAGCTAGTCCATGGTAGCCAAAATGAAGCAGTGAATCAACACAGAGAAAAGAGCATTAGAAGAAATGCATAGCCGCAGCCGTAGAAGCCATGAAGTGACCAAAAATGAAGAGGGTTATGACTTACCACGCATTCCTCTGTGGAAATCTTCAACAAACTATCTAAAACAGTAAAATATGGTGAACAATCAAGCTTATAGAGACTTTATTCCATGGCAGCCAGTATCAAACCCTCAACTATGGCAACACAACAGCTTGCCTTTCTTTTCCTCCAAAAGCTCAAAATTCAAAATGATTCAAGACTTTTAGGGTTCGACCGTTTTGAGAAAATACCCTAATCATTGTTTTTTTTTGCCTTGTGTTTCAATGTTTGGTCATTTTGAATCATTGATGTAGTATTGACTATTAAGTCAATAAAACTTAAACATGCTTAGGGAGCCCATGTATGTTGATAGTTGACTTAAAGAATAATTTAAGTCATTATTTCTTTTTAGAAATGATAATGAACTCATGCATGTTTGCATGATTTTACTCAAGCTATTATTGTAATCAGATATTAATGTATGATTACATTAATATTTAAAATGAAAATAAGCAGGAGCCTTGCACATTTAAATATTAAAATAATCATTCATTGGTTATTTTTAATATTTAATCACTTAATCCTCTTTAAGGAAATCATGCAAAGGATGTAGATGGAACTGGAGAATAAGAGATTATTAACTGAAGATTAATCATGCACAATACAGGGATGGAATTTCAATCATCATGGGCGAATTGACATAAATGAGGTGGATTTTGCATGTTTTGGCCCACATTCTCAGGGATTTTCAGTGCAGTTTGAGTGCTCTATAGTTCAGTTATGAGTTGACCTTGAGTTTGGATCATCATACACTCATTTTCGCATGAGTTTGGGCCTTCTTTTTGGGGATTTTTATTTTTGCTCGGGATTTGTTTTGGAGATATTAATTTTTACACAGAGTTTCACTTTCAGTTTCACCTTCATGCCTTGGAGAGTCTTTTTGTATAACGTGATATGACTTAGTCCTTTTTCACTAGTTCTTGATTTCTCTCGCTTTTTGCAATTTTTGCAAAGAAGGCTTCTTGTAACCCAGTTTATTTTTCAGATTAATACATTCATTAGGTTATTACAGGTTAATCAAGTTTTATCAATTTGCAAAGCTTTCCTTTTACCTTTCAGTGTACTAAGTATTTTCCTTCAAAATCTCAGGTGTCATACTCCGTGAATGATTTGATAAGGAATCTATCATTTTTTAATCTCAGGAACCTTTATTTTCCCGTCTCATTCATATGTTCTTGTATACAACTAAGTTTTGATTCCACAGGTTATATGTTGTGCATCTGGCTTATTTTACTATTTTAGTTGTGAAGACGTTCTTTTCCTTCAAAGATGGTAATACAGTCAAGCCTTTATATAAATTATTTATGTGGTTAAATTGTTCAGATTTAGTTGTGCGAATAGGTTTATTGAAAAGTAATTGTGAAACAAGTTGCATGCAACATCGTTATCTAAGTGCATTACCATAACATAAATTAGTTTTTGCATTCATTTCAGCACTTTCTTCCCTTTTCCCAAATAGTTTCATTAGTTAAAATAGAAGAACAAATAGGAAGTTGGCCTAGAATTTGGAGGTTCAATCTCATTATAGGTCACCCACAACCTGAGTTTGATCCAATGTTACACGGGATTGCAAAGCTTTCCATCCCTGCATGCGGGTACAAATCCCTGTGATAACAATACCAAAGTTTAACAACGATGGAAATTAATGAAATGATCTTTTATCAACATTTTCATTAATAACTCGAGTATAGATTAAAATTGGAGAGACTACAAACTCGGAAAGTTTGCAATTATCATTCTAGTATGTTCAAAAACCATACATTTGACAAAACTTACTATCTAGACTCAAAGCATTAGATAAAGACTCCTAACATATTTGCTATATGTTCTTCAATTACATAATTCAACTCTATAATTCAACAAAAGACCTACACTAATGGCCTTGAATTCCCTTTTGTGGAAACAAGGGAGCAAAACAAGCTTCAACCCAATAGTACACATCACATTCTAATTGGACCGCTACAAGACAATATTCCCTTTATAGTTATGTTTAAATTTTCAATCAAAGGTAATACATATGAGACAAATATTATTTTCATTTGCTTGTGAAGAAGCAAACCCGCCTTCCAAAAGGCACGTGTTGAAAAGAATATCCTTCAAGTTGTTGTAGCACATCCATCCTACTTGGCAAGATGAAAAAATTCCAAAGATAGGAAAAGTAGATAAAATTTCCAGTCAACATCCACATCAGTAATCAGTATTTATTAGTAACACTTTTAACAAGGATACACATACTTTACACATTGTAACCTCCAAGGCTAGACCTGTACAATACTTGACCAAGTATATGTGTTCCATTCTGAATTCACTAATCCAATCTAGCCATGAATATCCTCTTCCATTGATCATACTCCTCTTCAGATGGCCAATCAAAATAAATAATTTCATCCATCTTCTTTCTATAAGGAGCATATTTTGTCATCACTAAATTAGCTTCCTTTTCAAATTCTTCGAGAAAGCTAATAATGAAAGATAACTTTTTCCAAAGTATCTTTCAATATGTCAATATTAACATCATGGAAGATTAATTATGTTTGATTAACAATTGTAGCATCCACCTAGTTCTTCCACATTTGTAGAGACTTCACTTCATCACGGGCTTGCAAAATATCAGTCAACAATGTCAATTCAGCCTGATCATACTTGATTTTTAACTCTTTTATTTTATGCTCTAATGGAGCAACATACCCATGGAATGGTTGTTCCCTAACATCATAGAAAAACTTGTAGGTCAGGATTACCTTTGGAGGGTTGTCCCCTCGTTGCTTAGCACCAACTTCCATTAGCCTCAAATCACTAAATCTAGGAATCCATCTATCTAAGAGTGGGGTTCCTAATTCTCCATCCCTATGAGACATCTTCATTTCTTTTAGCATCAACGAGTAATTATCATGAACAAGTTATTCAACTTACCTTGAATTTTCCTATTTAGGTGCCTCAAGACAGTGTGAAAAATCTTTGAATTGTTCTTATTCATCATGATCTGTGTTTCCTCAAGCAATTTCTTATACTCCTCAACTGGCTAAAGCAGTTGTTCTTTTGTGGGTTCATCTGATGGAGTTTCCTTTGATGTACTCGGCTTCTCAACTGTAATAGGTTGTTGACCCATGTTATAAGGCACAATTGACAAGGATTATTTAGATGGATGAGACTGAGGTTGAGTTACAAGAGAAGTGGGAGCAGTATGGATTGAACTAGCTTGCCCTTGAGACTTCAATGTCTCCACTTGTTGTTTCCAAAACTCTCGCTCTGTTTCAAGCTCAACTAATCTATGTTGACTCTTGTTATATTCATCTAGAATATCATGATATTTGTTTCTAAATGTATCCCTATCATTAGTGAGGTGCTCAACTGTTGCTTTTGTAAATCTAGCAACATTTATGTTCATATCAGTAGCTTCTAATGTTGGAGTATCTGCAACTCTTCTTACAATCAGGCTGCCACTAAAGTCTGATACCTCTACAAATTTGGGTTTCCTTGAACTGAGAGACATTGACCATATTTCTAGTGCATCCCATTCGTGGCTGAATGCAAATCCCTAAAGTGCCAACTTGGCTTCTTCTTCAGTTTCAAATATTTGTTTATTAGCCCTCCTTATCATATCCAATACAACTACATCAGCAATATCCCATTCAGGCAATAATAATGTACACCACTTTTTTGTACAAGTTCTCTTCCTTTCTCAGTTATAATATCCTTAAATTTGTTTCTCATCTCTTGCCTCACATTGGCTTGAACAACATTATCAGGCAACTTGGGATGTATACTTCTTTCAATAGCAACCCTCTCTACATACTCTCCAACTTTTACTCTCCATATAAAATCCCTAAAAGTTGGTGTTTCAATAAATGAGTCATCCTCCATAAACTCTTTGCAAGCTTCCTTCCTCATGTCATCGATATTGCTTACACCACTTAATTCGGTTTTTCCCAATCTCAGGATACTTGTCCCAGAGCTTGATGCAACTTCTCTTGGAGGAGAAGACATCCTTTGATGCATATCTTCAGAGGTTATTACAATATCATCTACATCACTATCAAGGTAATCAACTTCCATGCTCATTTCAACCCTTTGTTTCTTAATTGGTGGTTGCTCTGAGGAAGGAGGACTTCTTGGAGGGGATTTAATATCAATTATAACAGGAGCAGATCACTTAGGAGGCAATGAAGTTGATCCAATTGGAGAAGCTAGCCTTGAATCCTTTGATACAATAGGGGTTGGTTCTACCTGCTCCTTCTTAATTATCTCCTTCCTCCTAGTATACACCCTGAAACTCTTAGGTGGCTAGTAGGAAGGCCTTTCCTCCAATGGCACAGATGGTCCTTCTTCTATTGCCAAGGCTTTTCAATTACCTTTGACAATCTCTTCTCTTTTAAACACACCAACAACACTTTCAAAGTTTTCCAATACATATTTTACCTTGTTCCATTCTCCTTCGATGTTGGGTAGAGGATCATAAGTCGGGTCTGAATTTTGAATATTAGTCACCATCTTGTCATAAGTAAGGTACAATGTTTTTCTTTCATCATGCAACTAGAAATCAAGAATGTTTCTGATAACATCCCCGAGGTAGTATAAGTTGTGCACAAATACCCTGAATGACCTCTTTTCTTTTACTTCATGGATGAATCTTTCTAGGTCATGGTTTCTAAGGTGAACTGACGCTAATTTGTAAGGATTGAGGACCTCCATCAAAGGGTTCCATTTTCCTTTTATCAACACAAAATCTGCAAATACAGTGTACTCAGGGAAGAATGGACCCTTCTTATTTTTTGGCAAATGGCACTCTTGGGTTCTAGCCAATTGTCTCATGACTTCTATGAATCCCATCCTAAGGGGTACATCCCTTGGCAGAACAAAAGGATAGGCAGTGGTCCCATATACCCTGAATATAGTTCTATCTGGGTATGCAATGATATCTCCCCAATTATGGGTTATATTCAGTTCAGGTCTCCTCTCCATAGGTCTTAGAAAGTCATGAATCTCTTTTGGGATCCTTGGCAAATCAAGAACCAACATTCTCCTAAGCTTAGATGCAAAGACATTATGATAGACCACATAATCATACTTTTGGCCATCCATATCCAGAATTTGGGTCCAACATTGAACAGGTAGCTCAACATCACTCTCAACCTTCTTTAAGGACATATCTTCACCAAAAATATTCTCTTGCTTATACAAAATCATATGCATTAAAAGAGAATACCACCAGAATATTACCCAATGCTTTCCTCCCTTGAGATCAACTAGGTACTTATGCATGGTCTCTGCTAGGTAAGTGGCATAATCATAAACCACATTAAAAGCCGCATACTAAATATGGCCAACTATGTATAGATATTCAATGGGTATTGTCTCAGGTGCATCAAAGCCAATAATCTGCTACAAAGAACAAACAATTTTCTTAAAGTAATGGGTAAAATAATTAAGAGGGAAGGGTTCTTTCTAATCTTTTCCAATCTCAATTTGCTTCCTATTCTTCCTAGTTCCAGTAGAAACACAATGCATAGGCAATAATGTAGTTCGGAACACAACTTTGGTGTTCTCATATTCTTTTTTGAAAATATCAAGGTCAATGGGAATCATATCCTGGATCCATTCATGCAGTTTGAAAATTTTTGCAATCTCTTCCTTGGTAATCCTGACAAATTCAGTACCATTATAAGCCCTTACAATTTTAGACACAGGATCATATATGGTTGTGATATCTTTGATAAAATCCACATCCACATATACATTTGGGACCACCAACTTCCCCATGTCATATATCCAGGTATGGAAAATGGGATATTCACAATTCCTATTCCCAAACCAATTTCTAAACATTTTCCAACTAGTATAAGGCAATTTGGCATCTCTAATCCAAGCCTGTCTATTTTGTAACCCTTCATAAACTTTAGGAGCATTGTACATCCTTGCTCCATTTCTCTTCTTGTTATTTGAGGGTTTCAAATGGTCGACGATATCATTAGAGAGCAACCTAGCTGGGGTTTCAGATTGATGCTTTTGTGCTTTGGGGGCCATGGATATTCAGGCAGGTTTGCAAAGGAATAGGGTTCTAATAGAAAAAGGCTCAAAAAATTATTCCCTTACAAAGCAGCTTAGGGTACAAACACAAGATGCAGAGAACAAACTTGGTCGAGAGGAACAATTTTATACACAACTTTTAACACAACAAAGCAATTAAAGCATGCAGGTTAAAGCAATTGGAAGAAAACAATCTCAATCTAGCCCTAACTCATGATATTTCAAATACAGCAGAGAGTTCAATTTTAATTATACTCATGGATTTTTGCATTTTTAGGAACCCTAACATGTGCACACTCCAATTTGAACACTTTGATAAACTTTCAGGTTGCTTTGCGCCAATTCGTAGCCTTCAATAATGTGAGGAAATCAAATTTTTGTGTATTTCATGACCCAATTTCAATAACTGCTTGTCTCCTTTCAACCATTACTACTCTCTCACACAAAGAAAAATGGCTCAAATGCATAGCAGTCATCGATTTCATTCTGAGATGGCACCATGAGTGACTCAGATTGAGTCAACACAATTTGAATTTACTTTGCGATACTTTTCCAACTCGTCAGCCAATAGGAGAGTGCTAACTGGAAACCCCATCATCTCTTTTCGTGGGCTCCACATCCTTTTTACATCAGACGGAATAGTACATGTGTCATCATTTCGTGGACCTCACACGTCTCCCAACGAGCATTATATTAATGCTAAGAGGTGTGCAATAGATAGCTAAGATTTGTCCTTGCTATTGCTCGTGAACCGTCAATCTTGGAAGTATTAGACATCGGACATAATGCAAACAAACTAGACCCCACCATAGCGAAGACACATGTCACATAATCATGGACCTCGCACATCTTCTAGAAGCCACTCTTCAACTCCTGTGCGGTGTGTGATAGACAGTCAGAATCCTATCTTCGGATCAAATGGATGGTATTTCTTGCACATTCCAACAAGGTTAGTTTTTAAAATGGGGCATGTTGCCTCTATTTCACCTACAGTTAAATTAGGTGAGATAATAAAATGTTAGATCTTCAGAGGCCAGTGGGACATTCACACAAAGGAAAAAGACTCTACATCTATTGCTAGGTCACGGGGAACTCAGTGGGAGAAGCTACCCTAGAAAGATTCAGCATGAAAATCATCCAAGGAGAAAGTCGGCAAGACTCTCCTACTGTCTGGCTAACTGACTATTTGATTCTTTCCATCTTGAGTAGGTCACTGAGACCTAATTTCTGTCATGTCAAATGAGCCTACAGAGCCTATCGCTATAACAGAGAGTCTTTGGTGTGACCTCTTACCGCATGGATTTCCTTGGCCGATAGGCCATTCAACCGTCATTCGCTAAGACTCTCAGCGACCACGGGCTTCGAGGAGACCTACAACGCTCGGTGAGAGGTCCCAGCAAAGGTTAAATGTCCTGCTGACACAAAGGAACCTCGGTGTAACTATGGGACTTCGCCGGAATGTCTCGTTGGCATCAAATGTCTTGCTGAAGGATGAAGGAGCCACCGAGGATAAAAGAAAGGCCTCGCCAAGACTTGAGGCTTTCGCAGTAATGTCTCGCTGGCATATGATGTCTTGTCGACAATGGAACATCACAGCAATGGAAAACGGATGGAGGCTATCGCCATAAGGTCTGGCCGACAAGAAGTCTCCTCGACACGTAGAAAAAGGGCCCTCGGTATGTCTAAGGGATCTCGCTGAGATGTCTCGGCGATGACGTGAGGTCTCCCCGAAACGAGGGGCCTTCAGCATAACATTAGAATTCGCCAGGACCTCTTCCCGACCGGTAGGAGTTAGGCCAAAAGAAAAGGAGTCGGCCAAGGGTTCATACTTCGGTGTGAGTCTCACCGAGCAGTAAGGCTTTCAGAACGAAACAGAATTCGCCAAGGAGAGAGGGAGGTCTGCAAGAGGTCTCGGTGATGGAAGGCATCTCAATGACAAAAGTAGATATCGGTACAACATTTGATCCTCGCTACGGTGTCTTGTCGATGGCTCCAATAGAATCAGTATGTTTTTTCGGGCTCGCTAAAAGCTCTTAGCGATAGCTCCATGTTATGCCAATAGATTCAGAGGAGCATAATCGCATCGGCAAGACACTTTCAGTGTCTCACCGAGATGCAATTCTAATCAAAGAGCTTTCGACCGCCCACAAAATCTGTACAGAACACACTTGACCAATTGGGGGGAGCTAGAGGCAAGTCGTGGCAGCTTGACCAGTAGAAAGAAATCAACAGAATGTGAATGCAGCACGTATTTTTTGCAAGCTCATGGCATTCAAGGTGCAGCCAAAGTAGCTCAATAAGACACGAGGATAGAGGAATGAATGCGGTGGTTGCAGAAAGATCAGGGGGGGACTTCTTCGAGATGTTTTCTTCACACCGACACCAACAATAGGGACACGTAGGCTTCAGCATTAACTTCATCTGAAAGATCTGAGGGTAGATTTTTTCTGGGCCTGATATTTTGTAAGCCCTAATGCGCCGATATCAGTCTGTATATAAGGCATTTTTTGCCTTTTTTGTAAATAGTTCTGATTGCACACTTTGAAGAGTTAGTGATTTTCAATCAATCCTTTCTCAGTTAATGTATGTTTTTGTAACTCAACCAGAACTCCCATCACAACACGAGTTTTACATTGGAAATTCTTGTGTTCATGTTTTGTATTGATTCTCATTTTATGTATTCTCTTTGCATGCAAGTCTAACCTATGTTTTCTGTACATCAGCATTTGTATCTTAAGGTTGTGAAATTGATCTCTTTCCTTCCTAAGATGTAATGCTGTGTAGTCCAAACCTCATAGACTAAAGCATTAAATCTGAAAGAGGTTGTTCCGCATGTAAATCCAATTGAATTAGCCTCAAGAAAGGTGTCCTATTGTGTTCATTTCATGATTTCTCATTAATACGGTGTATCACCATAGGTTTAGTTTCATTTTTATGTATCTCTTCCATCTTTCCTCTCAAAGAAGCAGTAGTTTAGGTGACACCCAAAGGAAGTCGGCCTTCTCTGAAGGTTCATTTCAGCTAAGGTGACCCACAGCCTTGAAATGATCCCATGTTGCTCTAGAATGCTCAGTTTTTGTAAAACTTTGCACAGGGTGCAATTCTATGTGACAACAGTTTCTGGCATGCCCAGTGGGACCGGAATTTGTTTTAACTACTGGTTTGGTATGCAGCCAGTGAATTATCAGGCTTTATGGAAGCCCTTTGGCATACTTGGCGACTCCACAAAGAGAAAGAACCCCAGAAATCAATGCCTTCTATAGTTTATGAGAAAAGTTCAGACTAGAGGCGGTTCAGGTTCATTTGAATATTTGCAGCTGTCACCACCAAGAAGGAAAGGTAGAGCAGCAGAGAAGAGAGGAACAACAGTTATCTATTCTAGAAGAACTCAGTCCACTCCTCCACTGTATGGTCCTGCTTTGTTGCACCAACAAATTCACATCAAATACTCTTCAATGTCAGCCTCCAAGGAATCAACCCTTCAGTTGTTTCTAAATCTAGGGAGTCCCTTTGAACTTTGCTAAAGACATATTCCAATGGCAGCCTTGAAGAGTCTCGCCAATTTCACTGTGAGAAGATCAAACTACTCCCATTGAACATTTGAGGGATGTGGTTTCATGTGAGTCCATCACATAACCTAAGAGGATGCTATGGAGATTGCTAGCTACTTCACCAAAGAGTTGCAAATGGCACGATCCCACCAGCTTCAATTGTAACATGGGACACTTGGAGAAAAATTGCATACAATTCCAAGATAGGTCCGAACTTTAGTCTCTATTGGAGCAACCCACCATAATGAAGAGGGCCCCAAGAGCGATGAACAACTTCTAACTTCAGATTTCAAAGAACTTTGGGATAGAATCCCCTGCAACGGTGAGGTACACTCCGTGAGTATGCATTCCTATACTTTTAAGACCTCTAAATAGTATATAGCTGTCATGATATAGTCAATAGGAGGAGTGTCTCTACCAGATGCCTTTGAAATAGCTATTAGAGCTGAAAACAACTTAATACAAGTTGGCAAGCTTTCCCCTAGGCCACCAATGCCAATATTTCTAGAAATTCATGCAAACATCCCTTTGCAAATACCTCCTTTCACACCTCTACCAGTTGTATCAACACTATCAGCTGTTGTTCCAACCATTAACAAGAAAGAAAGTGTTGCTTCAAGCTCATCAAATGAATTACAAGAGATCAAAAGTCTTTTACAGACTTTTGGTAACAAGTTGGTGAACTTGGAAAAGCAACAGACCTATTCCAGGCCTTACCAATAGCAAAATCAGGTGTTAAGTCAACCTTTTCAAGGTCAGCAACAGCAATTCCAAGGGAATAGACAATAGTATCAGGGTAATTATCATGGCCCAAGACAGAGTGTGAACATAAGGCCTTTTCAGGCCTATGCTCCAACACCTGTTAGTGCAGTCAGGGACCTGGTTCCCACTTAAAACAACTTAGCAACTAATTACGAGTGGTGCTATCTATGTAACCAGCCTCATAACTAGGCCACTTGTTCAAATGGACTCATCAATCAAGCACTGATGGTACAAAATGCTTCAGGTTCATAGCAGGGTGCATGCAATGATGCATCTTCACAACATCAGGACCAATTCAACAATGATACAACCTTGCTTAATTGGCAAGGTCAAGAATTATGTGGGTTGAATGAGGATAGCTCTCTAGTTGCAGCTAACACCAAGACAAAGAAGAGAGCATTGGAGCTGGACCAAGTGGTTGATAAAGGAAGGGTGGCAGTTGTGGAACCATCTACCTCTCGAGTGACTAGTGGTTGGCAAAGAGATCAGAAACTCCTAGACAAGGAGCAGTCATGCTTACAAGCTGATCATACTAGCGTAAAGGTACACAATAAAAATCCAATTGTACCTTTTAACATTCTTGATAGCATGAGGACAAATGTAACCATGTCTATGTGGGATTCTTTAATCATCCCCGGTCAAAAGGATATGTTACAATCAGCCCTATCAAGTTTGAAAATGTCTGATGAATCTGAGGCCCCAATAGGTCAGGTTAGAGTTGTGTTAACAAATGATTCTTAGGAAATGATCAACAGCCTTGCATAGAGAATGAAAAAAGAGTTAAGCCACCTCCTTTCTACGTGTCAGTGATTATTGGTGATAAATTAGTCCATAACTGTATGGTAGATAGTGGAGCTAGCAGCTCTGTCATGCCAAAACAGGTTGCTAACAAACTTGGACTAAAATACCAGCCTTTAGAGAAGGGAGTGATTCAATTAGATGGCACTTCGGTTAACACTTTGGGTATTATCAAAGATTTAAACCTTACTCTCCATGCTTGTCCAACTTTTTCAGTCCCTCAAGACATATGTGTCATAGACCTTCCACCTTTCTTTTCTTTGTGTTTATCTAGAGACTTTACAACCAAGATAGGCGGTTATGTGTCAGCTGATTGGTCACATATGCTATTTAGAACAAGATATGGGACTAAGGTTACCATCAAGTCTGAAAGGTTGGCCAAAGACCACATTGAGCCATATAACCCAAGGCCCCATCAATGCTAATTCTTCTACAAATACAAATTGTGTTGTTTTAATCGACAATGAACTAGTCACACCAAGAACTCCAATCAGAAGTTGTTCCTGACATGTCGTTGCATGAATGGGCGGTTGAAAATGTATCGGATAGTCCTGGAGAGCTCATTCAAGATGCGGGTATGGGCAACTACGTCATTCTTGAGCATGATACAGATATTCCAAACTTAGAGAAAGATGCAGATCAGTTATTGCAGCCCCTTAATGGACTTTGGGAGATTTTCTTTGACGGTTATAGAAGTAGAAATGGAGCAGGAGGAGGTGCAATGCTGGTATCTCTGCAAGGTGATAAGTACTATGCTGCCTTTCGTTTTGCTTTTGCATGCTCCAATAACACTGCTAAGTATGAGGGCCTAGTTCAAGGTCTAGAATGGGCCAGGAAAAGAGGAATAACCCGCTTGAGTGTGGCTGGACAGCCAGATTAGTTGTTAATCAAGTGAGGGGCCTAAATGTGGCTAAAATGACAATAATCAAGTCTTAGAAATAGGGTGTGGAACATGCTTTGAGGGAATTTGATTCTAATTTATGTCTATCCTGAAATCATAATAAGCATGTTGATGTAAAATAAGTACTCATTGGAGCAATAATTTGATACTCTAGGAGATAATTAGAAAAGAGAAGGTGCGTAGTATGTGAAGGTTGTAGTCGACTTCAATTCCTAACAACAACATCCACTGGAAAGTCTTTGACAGTGATGAGTAGATCCTTTCCTTCTTGCTTGAAGAAGATCAATTCTTCATGGTGAATCAAGCAAAACTCAAGCAGCAGTATGGTGATCAGGTCATACAACTAAAAACAAACAAGTTGCCCAAAGGCCTAGTTACCTTAGAGTCAATTTTCAGTACTGATGATCAGCTCAAAAAGGGTAGAGCTAGCTTGCAAATCAAAGAACACTATGAAGAGCTTGAGATCTTCAAGGGTAAGCTCCTTAAGATAGGCAAAATTTGTTCACCTGAAGATAGACAAGCTTTTGTTGCTTTGTGCCAAGAATTTCATGATGTCTTTGCTTGGGAGTATTCAGATTTGAAAGGATTTGATCCCCATATTGCTTAGCATACAATTGAATTAGAACCTAACACCAAGCCAGTAAGGCAGAAACAAAGGCCCTTGAATCCTAAACTTGAGCCCCTAATGATTAAGGAGCTGACTAAACTAGTTGAAGGGGGTATTATCTTCCCTATCAAGCACACTTCATGGGTTTCTAATCTTGTACCGGTCAGAAAGAAAAGTGATGAGATAAGGCTCTGTGTAGACTTCAAGGATCTTAACTGATTCTCTCTAAAAGACCACTACCCACTACCCTCCATGGAACGAATCTTGCAAGAGGTTGCTGGTTCTGAAAGGTTTTCCTTACTAGATGGTTTTTTAGGATATAATCAGGTGTTGGTTAAAGAGGAAGATCAGCTTAAGACTACTTTTACAACTAAATGGGGCACCATGGCATACAAAAGGATACCTTTTGGTTTGTCAATTGTTGGTGCCATGTTCCAGAGAGCTATGGCCATGGCATTTCAAAGTTTGATCAACAAAATCATATTGATTTACCTAGATGACATCACAATTTATTCTAAGAATGCTGATGAACATCTGTTACATCTTAAGCAAGCGTTTGAAAAATGCGAGAGTTGCATTCCCCTCAATCCAAAGAAGAGTATCTTGTTGTCCATGAAGTTGAAACTATTAGACACATGGAAGTCAAAGCAGGGAATCACTATCGACCTCAAAGAGTCAGAGCCATACTTTGAATTGCCCCCGCCTAATCACAAGAAGGCCTTACAAAGCTTCTAGGATAGATCAACTTTCCTCGAGAAGGTTCATTCCGTGATGTGGTGGAACCCGCCACAACTCTAACAACCATGTTAAAAAGAAGAAATGCGCCTCGCCTTGACAAAGGAGGCAAAGCGTAGTTTTGGAGAAATCAAGGAGGCGTTAGCATCTGCTCTGACATTGGTAAACCCTGACTTCTCTAAAGACTTCTTTTTATATGCTTTTGGTAGTGGAGGTGCAATCTCTGCTATGCTGGTTCAGAATAATAGCGACAATTTAGAGCAACCCATAGCCTTCTTTAGCCAAATACTTGCTGATTACGAAGAAAGGTATACATTTGTTGAAAATCATGTTCTCTCTGTAATTAGAAGTCTGAAGAAATTTAAACCTTTGCTTTCAAACAATAAGGTTCATATTCTGGTTGCACACTCAAGTGTGAAGGAATTTCTGTTGAATAAGGATCTAAATGAAAAAAGAGCAGGGTGGATCACTAAGATCATGGAGTATGATGTAGATATTAGCATCACCAAACTAGTTAGAGGTAAAGGTCTTTGTGAACGGCTTGCTTCAGGGTCAAACAGTGAAAGTGAACTAGAAAAGGATGTTGTGCTTGCCAATACAAATGAGCCTCAAAATGCTCAAGATGATGTGCCCATGGGGATAACTAATTGGGTCCAAGATATGACCCAATTTCTACAAACTGGTCAATGCCCATTAGGTCTGAACAGAGCTAAAAGAAGATACTTTAGACTACAGTCCATACCATATGTGCTGATGGGCAATGTTCTTTTTAAAAAAGATCTAAATGGTGTCCTGTTAAGATGCATTCACAGTGACCAAATTGAAAAAGTTCTTCATGAGTTTCATGATGGAGCTACAGGAGGTCACTTTGCTCCTAGAACTACTACCTGGAAGGTCATGAGAGCTGGTTACTATTGGCCCAGCTTGTTCAAGGATGCTTACTCTTGGGCAAAGAAGTGTATCAAATGCACTTTTTTTTCAAGAAAGGAAAGATTGCCCGCTATGCCTCTACATCCAATTCAAGTGGAGCAGCCCTTCATGAGAAGGGGCATTGATTTCATCGGTCCAATAAACCCACCTTCCAGTGCTGGTCACAAATGGGTACTTACAGCCACTGACTATTTTACAAGGTGGATGGAAGCGGTTGCATTAAGGGAAGCAAAAGAATCCTCAGTGCTGAACTTCTATGAAGATATAGTTACCAGGTTTGGAGTGCCTGACTCCATCATATCTGATAATGCCCTTGCATTCACGGGTCTAAGGGTAACCGACTGGGGTGTTAAGCATGGCATTCATTTGAGCACATCTTCAAATTATTACCCTCAAGGTAATGGCCTAGCTAAGAGCACAAATAAGAACCTCATCAGAATTATTAAAAGAAACATAGAGGACAACCAAAGGACTTGGCCCAGTAGTTTAAAGAATGCACTTTGGGCAGATAGAGTGACCCCTAAGAGGTCTATTGGTAATTCACCATATATGTTGGTCTATGGAAAGGAGGCGAGATTGCCACTATCTGTGAAGCTTCCAACTCTAGACATCGTTCATCGGTTGGAAATGCTTGAGGGACAAGACCCAATGTATGTAAGGTATGCAGAGCTCATGAAGCTCGAAGAATCAAGGGACAGAGCAAAGAAAACTTTGGAGGATCATCAACTTCTGACAAAGAAGACATTCGACAAAAGGTCTACAGTAAAGTCTTTTAAAGAGGGAGACCTCATGCTCAGGTGGGACGTTCTTAAAAGCAGACTAGGCCATCACACCAAGTTTGACAATATGTGGATTGGTCCATTCATTATCGCAGGCTGTAAGGAACACAATGCTTATCAACTGGCGATGATAGAAGGGGATCTGCTTCCTATCCCAATTAATGGGATATACCTTAAATCCTGCTTTCAAGTCTGATAAGTGCCTTTCTTGTACATAACTAGTTAGGTTTTATGTTTTCAATAAAGTGATTTACACTATGGTTCGTTTGTTTTCTGTTTTGCTCCTTTCCCTAATGCTGTTTTAGCACGACATTTTTCTCTGAAGTTTTCCCCTATTTTTTTTTTTGGAAACCTATTATGACCCGTGGATCTCATAAGGTTGAGGCCATGTGCAAGACTGATGTTTTATTTGTTCTCTGAGTTTTCTAACATCTCCATGCCCAATGGATAGGCCTAGTCACTGATTCTAATGTTTAGCAGGCAAACATCCCGCAAAGGTCGCCATAATTGTTGCCTCTATTTCACCTACAATTAAATCACCGAAAGATAATCAATTATTGGGATCCTCAGAGGCCACCGGGACATTCACACACAAAGGAAAAAAGATCCCTTACATCTTTCTAGGTCACTTGGCACTTCAAAGTGGGGAGAAGCTACCCTAGAAGATTTTGCGGCGAAAATCATCCAAGGAAAGTCGGCAAGACTCTCCCACCGCTAGCCAACCGACCGCTTGATTCTTTCCATCCCCATGCGCCCACGGTGACCCAATTTCTTTGTCACGCCCAACGCAGCCCTGGTGAGCCCATCACCATAACCCGAGTACTTGGTATGACCTCTTACTGTGTGGATTTCCTTGGCTGATAGGCCATTTAGCCGTCATTCGCCAAGACTCTCGGTGACCACGGACTTTGGGGAGACCTAAAACGCTCGGTGAGAGGTCCTAGCGAAGGTTAAATGTCCCACCAACACAAAGGAGCCTTGGTGTAACTATGGGACTTCACCAGAATGTCTCGCTGGCATCAAATTTCTTGCCAAAGGATGAAGGAGCCACCAAGGATAAAAGAAAGGCCTCGCCAAGACTTGAGGCTTTCGCAGTATCGTCTCACCGGTATATGATGTCTTTGGTCGACAATGGAATGTCACAGTCAGATGGAAATGGATGGAGGGCTATCACCATATGTCTAGCCGACAAGAAGTCTCCTCGACATCGTGAAAAAGGGCCCCTAGATATCTATGGATTCTACTGAGATGTCTCAAGCGACGACGGAGGGTTCTCCTAAATGAGGGAATTTCGCCAACATTAGAAGTTGCTAGACTCTTTCACTAGCGTGAGTCAAAGAAAGGAGTTAACAGGGTTCGGTACCGCGAGTCTCACCGAAAGCAAGGCTTTCTCGTAACTAAACGTAATTCGCCAAGGAGAGAGGGAGGTCTCCTAAGAGGTCTCTGCGATGGAAGGCATCTTAGTGACAAAAGTAGATATCGGTACAACATTTGATCCTCGCTATGGTGTCTTGTCGATGGCTCCAGTAGAATTGGTATGTTTTTTCGGGCTCGCTAAGAGCTCTTAGCGATAGCTCCATGTTATGTCGATAGATTCAGAGGAGCATAATCAGATCGGCGAAAGACACTTCTCGTCTCAACAGATGCATTCTAATCGAAGAGCTTTCGAGCACCCACAGAATCCGCATAGAACACACTTGACCAATCGGGGGGAGCTAGAGGCAAGTCATGGCAGCTTGACCAGTAGAAAGAAATCAACAGAATGTGAATGCAACACGTATCTGTTGCAAGCTCAGGGCATTCAAGGTGCAGCTGAAGTAGCTCAATAAGACACGAGGACAAAGGAATGAATGTGGTGGTTGTAGAAAGATCAGGGGGGACTTCTTCAAAAATGTTTTCTTCACACCGACACCAACAATAGGGACACGCAGGCTTCAGTATTAACTTCATCCGAAAGATCTCAGGGTAGATTTTTCTGGGCCTGATATTTTGTAGGCCCTAATGGGCCGATATTAGTCTGTATATAAGGCATTTTTGGCCTTTTGTAAATAGTTCCGATTATGCATTCAAGGGAGTTAGTGATTTTTTATCAATCCTTTCTCAATTAATGTATGTTTCTGTAACTCAGCTGGAATCCTAATACAACATAGAGTTTACATTGAAAGTTTTTGTTCATGCTTGTATTGATTCTCATTTCTGTATCTTTCTTTTGGACATGCAAGTCTATAACTGTGTTTTTCACATTTCTGCATTTGTATCTTAACGTTGTGAAATTGATCTTTCCTTCCCAAGATGTATGTGTAGTCCAAACCTGTTAGGACTAAAGCATTAAATCTGAAAGAGGTTGTTCTGGGTATGTAAATCAATCGAATTAGGCCCTCAAGAGTGTGTCTTTACTGTGTTCATTTCATGATTTCTCATTATTGTGGTGTATCACCATAGGTTTAGTTTTCCATTTTTATGCACCTCTTCCCTCTTTCCTCTCAAAGAAGCAATAGTTTAGGTGATACCCAAAGGAATCTGGCCTTCTCCAAAGGTTCACTTCAATCATAGGTGACCCACAGCCTTGGAGTGATCCCATGTTGCTCTAGATTGCTCAGTTTATTGTAAACTTTGCAAAGGGTGCAATTCTAGGTGACAACAAGGCCAACACTAGACCGACGGGTTTTGACCCTTAAAGTGGACACTTTATAAAGGCAACTTTATAAGATTTTCAACTCGACTAAGACATTTTTTAAAATGATGCAAAACCAGGTGACCAACACACCTAAGTGAAGGGGGCCGATAAAAGGATGTTCATGATAGCCTAAGATATAACTTGAATGACCAACGACTGGGTAAAGTAAGTCAACCCAAAATTAAAATGTCGAAGGCTTAAAACATGAAGAACATGAAAGCAAGGATGAAGAACTAAAACCCTAAACCTTACTAGTGGACATACATGTGACATGCCATTGCCAAGCCAAGAATGAGCTCAAAATCTTAAAAAAATTAGGGGCTCCATCAAAACCAACATTAAATGAACCTTAAATGAACTTTGGTTTCACAAATTTAACCAATCAGCCATGCAAGAAACCATAAGTTAAAATGAAAATAAGAGAGAAACCTAGAAGAATGATGCAAATTTGATGGTATACGACTGGAAACCTCTATGAATTGCATAAATGGGGGATTCTTGGTCATCAATAAGCTCCACAACAATAATCAATATCTCAGTCAACTTCAAATGATTCAAAAACCAAGTTTAAACATGTATATTCCCCCAGTCAACAAACACCATAAATGCTCTACAATATACATGGTGGCAAGCAGTAGTTTGTGGAAACCCAATATGTGCTCATCCTTGTAGAAAAAATGACCTCTTCATCCTTGTGGAGAATTGAGTACCTCATGACCTTTGGTCAATTCAAGGTCAAATATGTGATGAAATTTTTTACAAAAAAGGAAGGATTACTTGACCTTTGTGGAAGAATAGGGGGGATCCAACCAACCCCCAAATCTTCACAATCTATCCAAAATTGAAAACAAAGGACAACCAAGGCATAAAACCAAAATAAGTAAGCACCAAAAAGGGAATCTAAACTAAATCACACTAACCTAAAACCCAAAAAAAAAAGAGGGGGTCCTCGTTTAATGGGGTGTGTATGCAAGGCACGACAAATGGCGACTTTGGTGGGGAAATGCTCCAAATAATTTCAAAGATAAACAAGAATCATAAACCTAGAAAATATCTAGTTTCGCAAAACACTTGAATCAAATGAGTTAAAACACGTATCACAAGAATTCAAACTAGCAACAAATCCACCTATTAATGCAAGAAACTCAATTGTGTGCAAGATGTATTCATTCATTATCCTAAGGTAACCACAAGATTCATGCCACAAAGTATAGGGATACATAAATGATTCTACTTCAAAAGTATTTGGGACATGGCATTGTTGCTAGCAAAGCATTTATAACCTTGATGAGGTTATTGTTGTCATTCCCTCAAACATAGCTCTACTACCAGCCAGGCGTCCATAGCCCGGATAGAGATGTTCAAATCCTCTCAATTCATTTTATTTTTATTCATTTTCTTTATTTTCCTTTCTTTTCTTTGATTTTTCTTTTTCTTTTCAACTTTGCAAGAAACAAAGCCTATAATTGGGGCTGACTGAGAATCACAATGGTGCTAAAGTAATAACTTTAGCTTTTCACCTTATACCCTATAGTATGAAACCCAATGATAACTACAAGATTCCTTTTAATGTATTTATTGAAAAGATAAGAGGTTTCAAAACACCCTTGGTAGAACCTAGTAACAAGATAGCTTCCCATGACCATGCATCTAAAATCACTGAACACCAACTATAAATCTCACACCAATACAATAGATCATAACTCAATTTTTACCAAGGAA
>VDFB02049241.1:0-46141 GCA_007258455.2 Sequoia sempervirens | reverse complement strand
TCTTCCATACAATCTGTTATTTTCTCTACTACTCCCTCTATAAAATCTATCTATTTATTAACCATTGTTTCTTGGTCTCCTAATTCTCCCATCAACTAAATATTAAGAAATGGGGACTGTTGGAGCATGGATAAGATTGTGTTCATTTTTTTATCATGGATGGGATAAAGATAGATGAGGATTTCATCAAGAATTTCTTGATCATAGGTAGGTTCTTGATCAAATATTGGATCATATTCGATGTCATGATCAAAGATAAAATCTCCATCAAAAGTTGAAATAACTCAAATATCATAATTATCTATTGGGATTTTTGTTGGAGTAGGCTTCCAATAACTTCTATAGACCAAGACAACACCTTCACAAAAAGAGAAAAAACACAAAGATGCTATTTCACCAGAAGTGAAAATAATGAATTTTGAGATGAAGAACAATGTACAAAGCATGGCTTATAAAGGAATGAGAAGGTTGGTGTAAGAAGGTGACTAACATAAAAAATAATTAAAATATAGTTACAAACTATTAAATTCATAGCTCCACGAATAATTAATATTGGTGTGCCTAAGTTAACTTAAGAGAATGTGAATGGTAAAACATTATTCACTCTAACAACCCCCCTTAAGTGTAATTTAAGGAAAATAAAAATGCAAAATGAGATGAAAGATGGGTCCCAAAAACAAGGCCATCCTTGTCTTCTTTCTCACCCTTTTCAATTTCCTTCTTCCCAAAGATGACCACCTTAGCCTCTTTACCCTTTCCTTTTCCCTCTTCCACCAGTGGAGTCAATGTAAATGTATGCCCATCCTTCTTTTATGGTGTATGTATTTGCTCTCCCATCATATAGTCCTTTCCTTTCAAACTACCAAGGCCTTCTAAGAAGTGGAAGCAATCCATGGGTAAGGTGTCACAAAGTACTTTATCCTTATAGCCACCAATTTGAAACTCAACAGTTTGTTCACTAACCAAAAGTGACTGTTCATTATTCAACTAGGACACTTTATATGGAATTTTAGGAGGAATCTTTTGTAAATTTAGTTTACCAACCATTTCACTTGATACCATATTATTAGTAGAGCTCGAATCTATGAAAACTTTGCATACCTTGTTCTTACATGTACATGTGGTTTTGAAGAGAGTCTTTCTTTGCAATGGTTCCCTCTTCATTGATTCTTAAAGTATGGTCCTCCTCGTCATCAATGATTCACCTATTTTAGGAGCAACATGACTAGAAGAATTGGTACTTTCACATTCCTCTTATTGCACTATTTGAGCCCTCCTTTCAAATCTTCTCTCATCACCACTTGATGAAGCACCAAACCTTTCAGGGAACCTATATGATGGATACCAAAATTCATTTTAACTATAGCATCTTCCTAAAAACATGTTTGGATTTCTACCTCCACCAAATCTTCCTCTAGAGCCCCTGAAACATTCTCTTGCATTAGCACCTTGCTCTTTACCTTTACTTTCTTCTTCTTGTTCCTCATAGGATTGCCTTGATGCAAGGAATAATCCTCTCCCTCTTTTACTATTTCCTATACCTCTAATAGACTTACCTTGCCTTCTTTTCATAGTTTCTTCCACCCTAATAGCCAATTGCAAACACTCTTCAACAGTCCTTGGGTTAGCAACAACCAATTCACCTTGTATATTGAATGTAAGGCCACCTAGATACCTAGCCATTTTTTAAACTTCATCTTCATTTCTTCCTAACCTTATACTTAGTTTATATAATTCATCAGTATAGGTCTTAACATCTAAATCCTTTTGCTTCAAACCTTGTAATATCTTATACAATTGAACTTCATAGAATTTAGGAAGAAAATTACCTTTAAGTTTAGCAACCATCTTGTCCCAAGAAACTATCCTTGACCTACCTTACTTTCTCCTTTCAGTTGGCTCATAGTCCCACCATAGAAGTGCATGACCTTTGAGTTTTGTCTTTGCTATCTTCACCTTCTGCTCATTAGAAACATTTTCACTGTCAAAGTGGTTGTCCATGGCTACAATCCAATCAAGTAACTCTTCATCATTCAAATTTCCACCATACATAGGAAAATCATCCTTTACCTTATGTGAATCACCTTTCGCTACCTTAAGCAACTCTTCCATCCTCTAATATTTAGGTTCTAATTCTTCATCTACATCTTCATACTCTTCATCTTCTTCCCCAGATTCACATTCATCATTCTCATCTCTTCTCTTCCTTGTTTCCAAGGAATAAATCCTTTCTAACATAACATTATGAGACTCCAAAATCTTGGAATGTTTCTCTTTTAACTCCTACAATTCTCTAGTAGCAGCAACATTCTTCTGAGGCATCTTGTCTTTACAACTTCCAACCAATCACCTTGAAAAGATCTAATAACTAATATCTAATACCACCTAATGTCAAGAAAGATAGTGATGACCAAAACCAACTCAAAAGGATCATGTCCAAACAAGAAACTATCCCCTTCAACCCTATCCACTCAACTAATCACAAACTCACACCTAGTTGCATATAGCCTTCCAAATCTAATTATTGGACTTATATTTTAGAGAAGGCCATATAGAGTCAAACTAAATACCATATGAGATACACTTTAGGGCCTATCACAACATACCAAAAGGTTTCATGGGGTTTATTTAGAACAATGTGGAGAATCAATTGACTGTCCCTGGTTTTAGTCCACCAAATAGCCCATTTTTTTAAAGGAAGTACCCTCAAAACACCTAGTTACCCCCAGAACTCAATGAACAATCCTTAGTTAGGTTTAAAATTTTCAAAATCCACCAACATTCATTGGAACCATGACCTCTAAGTTACTATACCTCAAGACTGTCACTTTTCCACTTGCCTAAGAGGGTTTATAGAAAATCCTATCTAAAAGGCTTATCTAACCCAACCAATGCCTCCAAAACTTCACAAATAACCTACAAAAACTCAAAGATACATCACATGGATAGTTCCATCATCATTTTGTCAAAACCCTACTTTAGAACCCCATTTTACTCTTGAAAAACATGCAAATCTACCTCTACCCTCTAAACCATAAGAAAACTTAACCTAGCATGGAAGGAATCATTCCACCATGTTACAAGCCTTGAAAATAGGTGGAATGACTTAGAAACTCATTTTACCCCTATTAGACCCTATCACTAGTTCACTATAGGCTGTCTCAGTAAATTTAGGAAATCTCCCACAAAACCCAATGTCAGACTCTCAAAATTGATGCAAATGGAGGCTAATTCATGTCCCTATAGAAAATAATGAAATTCAAAGTAATTACAAACTATACGGGACCATAGAACTTCTGGAAAATACATAATTACAAAGAAATTGTAGAAAATCATGTTGTCTTTGATATGAAATCTTCAATACAACATTCATCATCCTTGCTCGAGACCTTTAGAGGATTTATATAATTACTAAATTAAAATTTTAACCACCCAATGACTATAAGTGCTCTTTGAACTCCTATGATCCTTCATCTTCTAGAAAAGTTGCATTTTGTAATTTGTTGCTATGACAACTTTACATAATTTTGCAGCTTTTGAATTTTTTGCATAAATGACCCACAAATGACCCAATTACATGGAAAATGGTCTCAATAGACCTTATTAAATGCAAAAAGACCCTAAACATCTATACTTAGTATATTAACCTCCTAATGTAAAGTTTATGTGCTTAGTACTCCTACACCGTAGTAAGATCATGTTGGGCTCAATGAAAGCATAGATGGAAAAGGAGATATGAAGCCCATCTATGGGAAAATTGGTACCTAAAATATGACCATAGTTGTAAGCATAAAAGAGGTTTTTTTTTTAAATTTATGTTTTACTAAGTTAGACATTCAACCCTTTTCTTCTTGCATGGCTAGATAGGCTCCATATATTTGTTGCTATATATATACATGCATGCATGAATTCTTACATGTAGTTGACTACAATAAACATAATCTATTGTACACATTACATTTTTCCATGTTCCTACAGTTATCTTTTTAGCTTATGGAAAAAATTATCTATAGGCACCAAGAAATTCTATTCATGATTGGGCTGATGAAAATCCCAGTGGAAATTTCAAACAAATAGCTGATAGGTAAATGCAAACTATTACATAGATTTATTGTCTTGCATCAATATGTTTCATGATATTCTCTTTTTCTCATCTATTTGAATTTTCTTGTAAGAAGTTGTTCATTTTCATAGTTTAGCTCTTGTATTCTTCATCAAACATAACATTGACTTGTACCTTTTGAATGGTTTCTATTTTCTTGGTCTTTGTATGTTTTTCAACCTCTAGCTATTTTTCCTTGTTACCTTTGTTCATCTTTAGTTCTATATGCATTTTTTATAGTAGAAGCTCTATATAACAAATTGTTCATAGCTATAGTTTACACCTTCTATTCTCCATATTTCAAAGTTCTATTTAAAATGTGTTTTAGATCATCTATCATTTGAGAAATTATAAAAAAGTTGTTAGAAAAACACTTAAGAATCACAAGTAAATGACAAATGATTGAAAACCCACATTCAACAAAACTTTAAGAGAGGTAGAAAAACATACACAAACCAAAAAAATTGAAAGCAAGCCAAAGGTCTCCATTCATCTATCATTTTCATGTGATTCTTAAGTGTTATTCTAATACCTCTTGTAATTGTTACATAGACTACTTGTTTTATACCAATATGTTTCTTGATATTCTTTTTTCCTCATTTGTTTGAAGCTCCTTATAGAAAACTATTAATTGACATGGTTATTTTGTTTGCATGGAACGTATTATATGTCTTCTATCAATATGTTTCATGATATTATTTTTTCCTCATCTGTTTGAAGTTCTCAATAACAAACTGTTCTTCATGATATTCCTTTTTTTAGTTTCCCATTACAAAATGTTCATTGTCATAGTTTTCCTCTTCTATACTCCATATTTTAAAGTTATATTTAATGTGCTTTCTTTCTATAATTATTAGTAGAAAATAAATGTTATTCTAATACCACTTATACAATTAGAAAGATAATAATCACAAGAAAATGATAGATGATCATAAACCCACATTAAATATAACTTCAGAACATGGAGAATAGAATAGGTGAATTAAAATAATGAACAATCTATTATGAGGATGTGGATATTGATACAACACAAGAAATCTATGTAATAGTTGGCTTGTCAATTCAAAATTCAAGCTACATTATCTGGCACTGAATATTATAGAAAAAATAGAGAAATTCTAAAAGAACTATTAAAAAAATACTTAAGTAACATAGGTAAATGACAAATGATTGAAACCCACATTAAACTTATTGATACAAGACAAGCAGTCTATGTAAGGGGTATGTGCAAGATCATCATGGAAAGAAAAGGCCCTTAAGTGGAAAAAAATTTAGAAAAACCAGACTTAGGAAACTTGGCATAAAAATTTGAATAAGTTATCTATATTATTTAAAAAATATGTAAGAATAGAATCTGTAGCAAAATGAATGTAGTTTCTAAACTACTAGGTTTATTTATTTTTAAAAAAATCTATATGGTGAAAATTTGAAATTTCAATGCAATAGAACTTAAATTTTAGGGAAAAAAAAGAAGTAGGTGTCTATCTGACCACCCTAACCACAATAAAATGATAAAAAAATTTATAAGGTTTTAAAAATAAGTAGAGGATTCATGTCTGGATGTGATGCATATTTTTTGTAATTTTTTTCCAAGTAAATAATTAATTATGAAATTTTTATCGAAACTTGTAAAAAGTATAAAAACTCATGTGTCTGACCACCTTAACTTGGTCAAAACTTCATGAAATTCAAATTTTCTTTTTTTAATCTTATAGTATGTGAAACATAGAATGGATGCATGTTTTGGATTCCAAAAATGTGATACTATTTAAAAGCTATAGATGTTTTTCAATCAGCCTATCAAATAGGACTTTAGTCGTAATTCAAATAGAAAATAAATAATAATTATTTATTAAATTCAAAGTAAAACATAATTTATATTGGTGAAAAGCTGAGAATCTCCTTTAAAAACCCTTTTCATTTCATCAATTTGGGGTTAAAAAAAGATTCATCAGCCTCATACCCTATAAATACCCATCATATTGCCACTTTTTGGCCCATCATGATCCTGCACATACCCTAAAATTTGGCTTGTCAATTGAAAATTTGAGCTATGTTCTTTGGGAATAAACCCACATTAAATAGAACTTGTAAAACCAATGGGTAGCAATAACCTATGCAAAATGGGTATAACACCACAAACTTCATTGAAGATTCGAGATACATTACTTGGCACTAAATATTATAGAAAAACAAAGAAATTGTAAAAGAGCTATTAGAATAACACTTAATAGCCACTAAACTAATTTTATCTTCAATATTTTTATGCTTTTATACTAACCCTCTACATATGTGTGTGTATGTGTGTGTGCAATTACTTCTATGTTTATCTGCAATTTCTCCTATGTTAGTGGGTGAAAGATGCACAAAGATAATTATAAACAATAAACCAGGGATAAAACAATTACTAACCTTGACCATATTTTTTGATGAAAGAAAAAAGATTTAATTGTAATTTCTCCATCCATACAGAGCCATAATCTCTTTGCAATCTCCAAAATGGGTATAATGCCAAAGATACAAACATTTAACAAGGAACAATAATTAGAGAGAAAAAGACTTGAAAAATTAATTAATCATTCTAACACTTCTTATACAATTTCTCTACTTGTCTTTAATATTTATTACCAAAGAACGTAGCTTTAATCTTCTATCAATATGTTTCATGATATTCTTTTTTTCTCATTTGTTTAAACTAGAGACCTATCCACAAAGCTTGAATCTACACATTATAGAAGACTATATAATAACTAAAAATGTGCATCTAACTTGACAGACATATATATCTATCATATAGATTTTGTTTTACAAGTGCGTATATTTGTATTGCATAGCTAAGATGTATATGCAAAATTTGGTTTATGAAACATGGGCACACATAACAACCAATAACAAAAAAGGAAAAAAATATAGTCATATACGAAATGAAAACCAAGCCAAAGGCAACAATTTTTATAATATTCTACTATGAAACCAATACCATAATGGCTCTTTCGATAATGCATATTAATCAATATATTTTCTTGCACATTTCAGAGCACATCAATGTTAGAATCCTCCAACTTGTTATCAAACGGGGATGCAAGTGATGATTTTTCCAATACTCTTCTATGAAACCAACACCACAATGGCTCATTTGACAATGTGATAAAAGAAATATACTTTCCCACATTGCAACATTGAATATTGCATTTAATTCCTCCCACACCATCATACAACAATTCCATGATGCATTAACCCTTACATCAACAATCACTTACTATTCTACCTCCATGCCTCAATGCAGCCAACTCCACCACTACCAACCCATGTCATCAGCAAAATTTGTTTCTTCATAGGAAAGTTCAAGAAATTTTGTTTTTGGCCATCAATGATTATTGATTTTTGACACCAATAAATTCTTTTCACGGTTGGGCTAGAAAAAAACTCAACGAAAATTGCCTAGGTAAAGATATGAAGAATACATCAACTAAACTATGACAATGAACAACCTATTATAGGAAACCTCAAACAAATGAGAGAAAGAGAATATCATATAACATATTGATACAAGACAAGAAATCTATGTAAAAGTTGGAATTTATCTGTGATTCTTAAGTGTTTTTCTAATAGTTCTTTTACAATTTCTCTAGTTTATCTATAATTTTTAGTGTTGAGTAACGTAGCTTAAATTTTGAATTGAGAAGACAACTGTTACATAGATTGCTTATGTTGTATCAATATGTTATATGATATTATTTTTCCCAATTCTGTAAAGAAGACTGTTCATTATGTAAAGCAAATATAGTCATGTACAAAATGAAAACCAAGCTAAAGGTGATGATTTTTATAATATTCTGCTATGAAACCAATACCACAATGGCTCTTTCAACAATGAAACTTAATAAATATATTTTCTTACACATTTTAGAGCACATTAGTGTTAAAACCCTCCAACCTATTGTTAAACAGGGATGCAAGTGACAATTTTTCCAATACTCTATTATCAAACCAACACCAAAATAGCTCGTTTGATAATGTAATAAAAAAAATATACTTTCCCACATTCCAACATTGAATATTACATTTAGTTCCTCACAAACCATCGTACAACAATGTTAGGATGCATTAACCGTTACATCAACAATCACTTACTATTCTACCTCCATTCCTCAATGTAGCTAGCTCCACCACTACCAGCCCATGTAATTAGAAAAATATGTCTTCATAGACAACTTCAGGAAACTTGTTGTCGGCCATAAGTGATTATTGATTTTTGGCACTGATAAATTATTTTCACAGCTAGGCTGGAAAAGAAACTCGATGGAAATTGCCTAGGTAAAGATATGAAGAATACATAAGCTAAACTATGATAATGAACAACCTATTATAAAAAACTTCAAAAAAATGAAAGAAAGAAAATATCATATAACATATTGATACAACACAAGCAATCTATGTAAAATTTGGCATTTATCTTGATTCTTAAGCGTTTTTCTAATAGTTCTTTTAAAATTTCTCTATTTTGTCTATAATATTTAGTGTCGAATAGTGTAGCTTGAATTTTGAATTGACAAGGCAAGAGTTACATAGATTGCTTGTGTTGTATCAATATGTTATATGATATTATTTTTCCTAGTTCTATAAAGAAAAATTTTCATTATGTAACAGTTGCCAAACTATGTAATATTTGGCTTGTCAATTCGATGACCATTTTTACTATAAGCTTCCTTAGATTGCAATTGTATTTTTTATATAAATGAATTTAGAATTGCATAGTATAAATGTTGTTATAATTTGAGGGAAAATTTCCATCTTCATAAACAATTGTATGTAAATAGTCTTTTAAATAAGTTGAAAGGATAATTGTACACACATGCAAAAATGTAATGGGTAGAGTAGACTATTTTTTTTTAAGTCAAGTGTATGATTGTTTTCCCACAAAAATATTGGCATTTAAGATTTCCCCTTTCACAACCATTGTAGATTGTGGTTTATGTGATTGTGGAGGACAACCACACACCATTTTCATGTGCTTGTTAGAGGACAAACAATTTGTTGATTGCATCACATTGTTTATCCCTACAAGCACATGACAATGGTGTATGTTGCTCCACTCAACTAAATCATGCATGTTGCCCCATTCAACTAAACCATTTGCAATGTCATGGTTGGTCTACTATTCATTTTGTGCGTGAATAATTTATTTTCCTCTTTGGTTATTTGTTGTTTTATGTGCATGTGTTTCACAAACACATTTCTACATATACATCTTAGCCATGCAATGCAAATATAAGCACTTGCAAAACAAAATCTATACTGATATATATGTTTGTGAAGTTAGATACACCTTTTTAGTTATTGTACACTCTTCTATATATTCTACCATGTATTCAAACTGTTTCATTTTATCTCATTCTATTTACAATAGGTAATGCTAACCTCTTTTATTGTATATCTATATTATTTCCTTTATAATGTTGCACAAATACAATAGACATCCAAGCAAATTAGTGTATTTTAAATTTTCTATTTTAAAATATTTAATGGTCCAACATCTCAATCCAATGTTGCTCTCCCTTGTTAAACACCATCGATAATACATGTAAGTACAAAAATTTTCCATTATCAATAAATATATTTAGTGAAGCAATTATAAATATTATTGATTATTTTTAGTTTCAAATTGTCTATATTAACTTTACACATATACTTACTCACATTTTGTGCTTCCTTTTTTATTTTTCTTGTCTATCCACTAACATACCCCTATCTTCTATTTGTAGGAACTAGGCTGAAGCATGCAAAAACATTCAAAAATCACAATAACTATTTTTTTAAAAGTTACCATAGTAGAGAAAACACTACAACATGAAAGATCATATCTGAAAACACCAAATTTTCCCCCAACTTTTTTAGTGTGTGATGTATCATAAAACTCCATGAAATTTTATGTGGATGTTTTATACTTTTCTTGCTCGAGGATTTTGCTAGAGTCCACAAGGCTCCATGATGACAATATGGTAGAGAGGATAGCAAGCATGGGTTTTGTGATTTCAATTTTAATGCCATATATTTATTGTTACATAGATACATGTGTACACAAATCCTTGTATACACTTGGATTCCAGAAACATAGTCTATAATAACATGTTTCTCATGTAAGAGCAAGTGGTGGGCAAGCACTTGAGGTTTTGGTCATGTCACCTCAAAACAAGGTATAACTTTTATTCATTTATTCTAACAATGCAAAAATGTGTATTTTGTCATCGCATTCTTCTTTTCATGGTGTATGTTTATTTGTTTTAGATCAGAGATGGTGTGACTGAGTCTTCAATTGGACTATAAAACAATTCATAGAAAAATGATATTTTATTTTTAATTTTCTTGTAATTGACTACTTTTGAATCCTTTCTACTTATCTCCATTTTATTTTACTACTACTAACCCATAAATCACATGCATACTAATGCTTTTATTTCCAAAATTATGAAATAAATACTAGTTATAAAAAGTATTGAATATTAAACATCTTTCTTTTTTCAAAAATATGCCATATCCAAAGTTATTCACTAAATTTTTTAAAGAATACCTTTTTATAAACTATTAGTAATTAAAGGCATGGGTAATAACTATTTAAAAGGGAAAATCCCTTAATATTCCATGCTTTTCATAAATATTATTTAATCCACAACTTCAACTTTGCCATATATGTGTATGCATATGTATCTTAACATAATTAAATAATATTCAATCAATTGATTGATTAACATAAACAAATGGATCAAATACAGATGTGCATGTAGGCCTAATTAATATAAAACTAAAATAAAGATAAAATTATCTCATACCTTGAATTTTAGAGAGAAATTATTGTTGTTTAAAAAATAATTATTTAAAAAATTATATTTTATTTAAATTTTTAATTGTGATTTTTAAAGAATAAATTTATTAAAAAATTATATTTGTTGAGAATTAATTTACTATATTCTTAAGATTATTAATTAAAATCAATTTTAAATAGCTATTGTAAGTAAAATGATTAAATATTACATATAAATAAAAGAAAGTTTCCGACGATTACTTGCTTAAAATTAAAATTAATGGATACACTGCAACTAATAAGATTCATTCAACATGACCTATGGTTTTATTTTACATTTTCATAATCAATTTTCAACTAATAAATTTCTATGTGGAAACACAAAGATCAATTTCTCATTTTATGCAAATGGTTCTTAATCTCACATCCATAGCTTATGAAATATGAACTAACCTCACATTATTTCATATTGGCTTATTAACACACTTTATCTTTCTCGACTCAATCAAATAATTGCAAATATTATTGATTGTTCATATTTCACATTGCATTCCAAGAAAAAGTTTTTTTCTTGCTTCCCACTAAATAGCCATTTGTAGTGGACCCCTATCAAGTAATTTTTGCATGCCTATGCATGCAACTACTAGTTATATATTTGTTTTTATTACATTAAAATAGACTAAAACTTTAAATATTATCCTTTCCCTCCAAAAATAACACAGATATATAATACATACTCTCAACTTATTATATTTTTGCTTTGTAATCATTTATAATTATATTTCAATTAGAATACAACATAATCACCAAATCAAAAATATTGAATCACTATGCTCCCTAGAAAAATATTTTATATAGAAATGTTTAAGAGTTATTGCTAAGAAACATCAACCTTACATCTGGAACCGTCTCTGAGATAAGTTGAATGTGGACAATAGTTTCCACTCGAGGCATTCTTCTAACTCATCGTATAAGACACATTGAGAGCAATTTAATTTCTTTTCTGTCATATTTCGTTGGACAATGCGGAAATGGAGCTCAATCCGAATAAACAATTTTGTTTCTTGTTTTATACTTGGAAATTTGTATGCTAGGTTTATAAGCGGAGGGAAAAATAGACTGTTGTGGTGGAACTGATTATGAATGTCACCGAGTCATTATAATTCATATGTTTACTGTGGGCACAAAAGATAAGGTTAGATATTGTAAGACTAGGTTAGAAAGGGAGGTCAAATTTGCCGACGTGAATGTTCAGTTGCCATTGTCGCATCTTCACCGGCTGCGATTAAAGAGTTGAATGATGGCCTTTTCAGCCCATTATACAATTGTCTCAGAACGTTTTCGCAATAATGGGTGTAATAAATGACACAAGTTTTTTCCTACACAAAATGATAGCTTTCACATAATTTATAGATGGCCACAAGTAGAAGAAAGGTAAGGTAGTGGACAACTCAGCTTTGGATGTTGTGGTGGATACTCGGGCTATGTAGAAAGGCTCTCTATCTTTTGAGGAGAAGCTCTAGTTCCTAACTTAGGAGTGGAAGGCAATCAGTGGTCTCAAGTTGCTAGGATACTTGTAGGTGTTTTGTGGTCCCGTGTTGATCTTTATTATGATTTCTTTATTTCTTTTTACTAGTCAGACTGTTTAAGTTTTAGTTTATTCTTTATTTTTCTAGGCATTTCACTTCTTGTAAGCACCTCATTTGCCTTAATGGTTGTTTTGTAATGCATATTGACCCTTCAAGTCTTAATCTAATCAAAACTCTTCTCCTAGAACATTGAAATAATAATTTATAAAACATAATTTAAATATTAATGTACTAAAATAAATAATGAATGAATAAAAACAATTCATCAAAATAATCTACTATTTATTAATATCTAACTAAAACTTTAAATATTATTCTTTCCCTCCTAAAAGTAAGACAAATATATAATAGATACCTTAACTTATTGTATTCTACTTTATATCAAATTACACTATAAATTATCTTTGTAGTCATTTATAATTCTATTCCAATTAGAATTCAACATAGTCACCAAGTCAAATATATTGAATCACTCTATCCCTAAAAAAATACCTTATATAGAAATGCTTTAATAGTTGTTGCTAAGAACGTCAACTTTACGTCTCCAACCATCTCTTAATATTTTAAAGCGGTGAGATAAGTTGAATGTGGACGATAGTTTCCACTCGAGGCATTCCTCTAAGAGACGTAAAGAACAATTTAATTTCTTATTCATTAATTTTACGACCATTTTTTGATGGACAATGCGGAAGTGGAGCTCAATCCGAATGAAGAATTTCGTTTCTTGTTTTATACTAGAAAATTTCCAAGCCAGGTTTGCAAGTGGAGGAAAAAATAGACTGCTGTGGTGGAACTGATTATGAACGTTACGGAATCGTTATAATTGGTCTGTTGTTTACTGTGGGCACAAGAGATAAGGTTTGATATCGTAAGTCGATGTTAAAAACGGAGGTCAAAGTTGCCGACCTGAATGCTCAGTCGCCATTGTCGCATCTTCGACGGCTGCGATTAAAAAAGTTGAACGATGGTCTTTTTAGCCCATTATACAACTGTCTCGGAACGTTTTCGCAATAATGGGTCTCATAAATGACACGTTGTTTTCCTACACAAATCGCATCCGTGGCGGCTAAGATTGAAAACTTAAACAAAAGTTTCCACAATAGTCGGTCTAATAAATGACAAATTTTCTTCGTACTCATATCAATTGACTCGCGCAATTGGCGTTCGTCAAACGGCGAAGACTGACTTGAATGATCGACTGAACGTGAGTTTTGCTGTCTACAAATACAGATCGTGGTTAGTGAGCATTCATATCTTTGGGCGTGAAGAATTTTCCTGTTCTTGCATATCAGAATGGCATCCCAACAAGGAATCAAGAAATGCTGTGCTTTGGCACTTTTTATCGTCGTTTCTTTCTGCATAACCCATGCAGGTAAGATGGACGCTAACTGAAGAATGAAATTAGAATTCTTTTTTTCATTACTTGTGTCCATTATTGTTGCAATCAGGGTATATATTAAGAAATGCGTTCTCTAAAAATCTATAGAAATGTTACCAGTTTATCAACATTTTAGCCAAGTTATTTTAATGTCTGTTTAATTTATATCTTGAGAATATTCCAAATATATAATTAAACTGAATTAATTTTAAAAATTGTCAAATGGGCAATCTATATATCCACTGAAAGGATTATTAGTTGTAATCAAATATTCTCTTAACGATGATTATATAAAGAGAAGTTTAATGATGTTGTACAAAAGATAAGTGTTTGAATTCATATTGATAAAATCTTCTATTAAATCGTTTCCATTTTCTGTTCAGCAGATGGTGAGAAGATAGGAGTATGCTACGGAATGCTTTCAAACAGTTTGCCTTCTAAAACCGCCGTGGTGAATCTACTGAAGTCGAAAAACATAGGGAAGGTGAGATTATATGAAGCAAATCGGGACGCACTGCAGGCACTGAAGGGTTCTGGAATTGAAGTGATTGTGGGAGTTGGCAACAATGAGCTTCAGAAGATTGCTGGTGATCAGGCTGCAGCAAACGGATGGGTGAATGACAACATTCGCCCATTCTATCCTTCTGTCAACATCAAATACATTGCGGTAGGAAACGAGGTTTACGCAAATAGACAATACCTTACGTATCTCCTGCCAGCGATGAACAAAATTCAGACGGCAGTGCGCAACGCCCATCTGCAGAACATCAAGGTCTCCACACCACACGCAGCGTCCGTGCTGTCTAAATCATATCCTCCCTCCGGTGGAACCTTTGGCGAGGATATGGGCGGTATACTGAAGTTTCTGTCAGATAATGGTTCCCCTTTCATGGCCCACGTCTACCCATACTTCAGCTACAAATATAACCAAGGCTCAATTTCTGCAGACTATGCGTTGTTCAGATCGACAAATACGGTCGTGAACGACGGCGGTCGAACATATAAGAACATGTTCGACGCTATGGTCGACGCTTTTATATCCGCGATCGAAAAGCAGGGGTACTACAATATTCCAATTGTGATAACTGAAAGTGGGTGGCCTTCTGCTGGCAGTGCTGTGGCTACTGTGGACAATGCCCGGACATACAACAATAATCTCATCAAGCATGTTTTGTCCAGTGATGGAACACCAAAGAGGTCTGGAAGGACAATTGAGATTGTTTTGAATCATAACCCCTTTGTTGTGGGTTATAAATCTTGCTACTATTAGTTGATAGGTCTTAGTACTGGACTTGGGTTAGTCTTATTTATAAATGCATATTTTATAATTAATAATTATAATTAATCAAGAAATTCTACTGAAATTATAGTCATTTGAAACTCATACATACATTCAATAATACCACATATATAGCCTTTAAATTCTTTGAAATACTTTAGGATATACAAAATGTTTTGAGAATATCTTTAAATATTAGTAAAAAAATAGATAGAAAATGTGAAATTACAATAGAAAACTAGTCAATTCTAAGTCTCATCATTTCCCCCCAAACTTAACTTCTTTCTTGTCCTCAAGCAAGTTTGGGGTCGAAGGTTGTATTATAATGTAGTATATGTATATTTCACTATTTTGGTTACCCATGTCCCCTACTTCAAGTAAAATCCTTGTTGATCTGATATATTTTCCTACCTAAATTTATGTGTTGCATCTAGCTCTTATTTCCTTCATGTCTAATGTGGGATAGGAAACAAAAGAAGAGGATGAAAGATGAGATGAAGTATTTTTTTAGGGAGATTGTTATGTATTTATTTTCCCTTTTAATTTCTGCTATAGAATTCAAGATAGAGTGGGGCTCCTCCTTTTTAAGCTCTAGCATAAGTTGCATCCATCTATCCTGAGAAAATTTGAGTGCCTCCTTAATTGTCATTGCTACAAGTTCCTATAACCTCTTACAATCTTCTTCCATATAATTTTTTATTTTCTCTATCACTCCCTCTATAAAATCTATCTATTTATTCACCATTGTTTCTAGGTCTCCTAATTCTCCCCTCAACTAAAGATTAAGAAATGGGGATTCTTGGAGCATGGATAAGATTGTGTTCATTTTTTTAGCATGGATGGCATAAAGGTAGATGAGGGGTTCATCAAGGATTTTCTTATCATAGGTAGGTTCTTGATCAAATATTGGATCATATTCGATGTCATGATCAAAGATAGAATCTCCATCAAAGGTTGAATTAACTCAAATATCATGATTATCTATTAGGATTTTTGTTGGAGTAGGCTTCCAAGAACTTTTACAGACCAAGACAACACCTTCACAAAAAGAGAAGCAAGACGAAGAGGCTATTTCACCAAAAGTGAAAATAATGAATTTTGAGATGAAAAATAATGTACAAAGCATGCCTTATAAAGGCATGACAAGGTCGGTGCAAGAAGGTAACTAGCATAAAAAAATTTAAAATATAGTTACTAACTATTAAATTCATAGCCACCAATAATTAATATTGGTGTGTCTAAGTTAACCTAAGAGAATATGAATGGAAAAAAAACCATTCACTCTAATAGCCCCCTTAAGTGCAACTTAAGGAAAATAAAAATGCAAAATGAGTTGTAAGATGGATCCCAAAAACAAGGACATCCTTGTCTTCTTTCTCACCCTTTGCAAATTCCTTCTTCCCAAACATGATCACCTTAGCCTCTTTACCCTTTCCTTTTCCCTCTTCCACCAATGGATTCAATGTAAATGTATGCCCATCCTTCTTTATGGTTTATGTATTTTCTCTCACATCATATAGTCCATGCCTTTCAAACTACCAAGGCCTTCTAAGAAGTAAGTGGAAGCAATACATGGGTAAGGTATCACAAAGTACTTTGTCCTTATAGCCACCAATTTGAAACACAACAATAGTTTCTTCATTAACCAAAAGTGATTGTTCATTATTCAACCATGACACTTTATATGGAATTTCAAGAGGAATCTTTTGCAAATTCAGTTTACTAACCATTTCACTTGATACCATATTATTAGTAGAGCTTGAATCTATGAAAAATTTGCATACCTTATTCTTACACTTACATTTGGTTTTGAAGAGAGTCTTTCTTTGCAATGGTTCCCTCTTCGTTGATGCCTGAAGTATGGTCCTTCTCATCATTAATGATTCACATGTTTTAGCAGCAGCATGAATAAAAGAATTAGTACTTTCACATTCCTCTTCTTGCACTATTTGAGCCCTCCTTTCACCTCTTCTCTCATCACCACTTGATGAAGCACCAAACCTTTCAATGAACTTGTATGATCAATGCCCAAATTCATTGCAATTATAGAATCTTCCTAAAAACATGTTTGGATTTCTACCTCCACCAAATCTTCCTCTAGAGCCCCTAAAACATCCTCTTTCATTAGCACCTTGCTCTTTACCTTTACTTTCTTCTTCTTGTTCCTCATATGACTGCCTTGACGTAGGGAATGATCCTCTCCCTCTTGTATTATTGCCTCTACCTCTAATAGACTTATCTTGCCTTCTTTTCATATTTTCTTCCACCCTAATAGCCAATTGCAAACACTCTTCAATAGTCTTTGGATTAGAAACAACCAATTCATCTTGTATATTGAATGTAAGGCCACCTAGATACCTAGCCACTTTTTCAACTTCATCTTCATTTCTTCCTGACCTTATACTTAGTTTATAGAATTCATCAGTATAGGTCTTAGCATCTAAATCATTTTGTTTCAAACCTTGTAATATCTTATACAATTGAACTTCATAGTCTTTAGGAAGAAATTTACCTTTAAGTTTTGCAACCATCTTGTCCCAAGAAACTATCTTGACTTACCTTGCTTTCTCCTTTCAGCTGGCTCGTAGTCCCACTAGAGAAGTGCATGACCTTTGAGTTTTGTCTTTTCTATCTTCACCTTCTGCTCATCAAAAACATCTTCACTTTCAAAGTGGTTTTCCATGGATACAATCCAATCAAGTAACTCTCCGTCATTCAAATTTCCACCATACATAGGAAAATCATCCCTTACCTTATGTGAATCACCTTTGGCTGCCTTAAGGAACTTTTCCATCCTCTAATCTTTAGTTTTTAATTCTTCATCTATATATTCATACTCTTCTTCTTCTTCCTCATATTCACTTTCATCATTCTCATCTCTTCTCTTCCTTGTTTCCAAGGAAGAAATCCTTGCTAACATAACATTATGAGACTCCAAAAGCTTGGCATGTTTCTCGTTTAAATCCTGCAATTCTCTAGTAGCACCAACATTCTTCAGAGGCATCTTGTCTTTACAACATCCAACCAGTCACCTTCAAAATATCTAATAACTAAGCTCTGATACCACCTGATGTCAAGCAAGTTGGTGATGACCTAAACCAACTCAAAAGGATCAGGTCCAAACAAGAAACTATCCCCTTCAACCCTATCCACTCAACTAATCACAAACTCACACCTAGTTGCTTGTAGCCTTCCAAATCTACTTTTTGGACTTATATTTTAGAGAAGGCCATATAGAGTCCAACTAAACACCATCCGAGATACACTTTAGGGCCTATCACAACACACCAAAAGGTTTCATGGGGTTTCTTTAGAACAATATGGAGAATCAATTGGTTGTCCCTAGTTTTAGGCCACCAAATAGCCCATTTTTCCAAAGGAAGTACCCTCAAAACTCCTAGTTACCCCTAGAACTCAATGAACAATCCTTAGTTAGGTTTTAAAATTTCAAAATCCACCAACATTCATTGGAGCCATGACCTCTAAGATATTGTACCTCAAGACCCTCACTTTTTCACTTTCCTAAGAGGGTTTATAGAAGATCCTATCTACAAGGCTTATCTAACCCAACCATTTCCTCCAAAACTTCACAAATAACCTACAAAAACTCAAAGATCCATCACATGCATAATTCCATCATCATTTTTCCAAAACCCTACTATAGAACCCCATTTTACACTTGAAAACATGCAAATCTACCCTAGGGCATCACCCAAATCTTAACAACTCTCCTCCTCTACCCTTTAAACCATAAGAAAACTTTACCTACCATGGAAGGAGTCATTCCACCAAGTTACAGGCCTTGAAAATAGGTGGAATGACTAAGAACCTCATTTTACCTCTATCAAACCTTGCCACTAGTTCACTATAGGCTGTCTCAGTAAATTAAGGAAATCTTCCACAAAACTCAATGTCAGACTCTCAAAATTGATCTAAATGGAAGCTAATTTATGTCCCTATAGAAAATAATTAAATTCAAACCAATTACAAACTGTACGGGACCGTACAACTTCTGGAAAATGCAAAATTACAAAGAAATTATAGAAAATCATGTTGTCTTTGATATGAAATCTTGAATACAACATTCATCATCCTTGCTCGAGACCTTTAGAGGATTTATATAATTAATATATTCAAATTTTAACCACCCAATGACTATAACTACTCTTTGAACTCGTATGATCCTTCATCTTCTGGAAAAGTTGCATTTTTGTAATTTGTTGCTATGACAGCTTTACATAATTTTGCAGCTTTTAAAATTTTGACATAAATGACTCACAAATGACCCAATTACATGGAAAATGGCCTCAATCGACCTTATTAAATGAAAAAAGACCCTAAACACCTATACTTAGTATATTAACCTCCTAATGTAAAGTTTATGTGTTTAGTGCTCCTGCACCATAGTAAGATCATGTTGGGCTCAATGAAAGCATAGATGGACAAGGAGATATGAAGCCCATATATTGGAAAATTGGTACCTGAAAGATGACCATTTTTGTAAGAATAAACAAGGTTTATTTTATAAATTTATATTTTTTTGAGTTATACATTCAACCCTTTTCTTCCTGCATGGCTAGATAGGCTCCATATATTTGTTTCTATATATATGCATGCATGCATGAATTCTTACATGCACTTGACTACAATAAAAATATTCTATTTTACACATTACATTTGTCCATGTTCCTACAGTTATATTTTTAGCTTATGGAAAAAATTATCTATAGGCTCTAAGAAATTCTATTCATAACTGGGCTGATGAAAATCCCAATGGAAATTTCAAAAAAATAGCTGATAGGTAAATGTAAACTATTACATAGGTTGCTTGTCTTGTATCAATATGTTTCATGATATTCTATTTTTCTCATCTATTTGAATTTTCCTGTAAGAAGTTATTCATTTTCATAGTCTAGATCTTGTATTCTTCAACAAACATAACATTGACCTACATCTTTCTATTGGTTTCTATTTTTTTGGCCTCTGTCAGTTTTTCAACCTTTGGTTATTGTTCCTTGTTATCTTTCTTCATCTTTAGTGCTATACGCATTTTGTATAGTAGAATCTCTATATAACAAACTATTCATAGCTATAGTTTACACCTTTTATTCTCCATATTTTAAAGTTCTATTTAAAATGTGTTTTAGATCATCTATCATTTGAGAAATTGTGAAAGAGTTGTTAGAAAAACACTTAAGAATCATAGGTAAATGACAAATGATTGAAAACCCACATTCAATAGAAATTTAAGAGAGGTATAAAAACATACACAAACCAAAAAAATTGAAAGTAGGCCAAAGGTTTCCATTCATCTATCATTTACATGTGATTCTTAAGTGTTATTCTAATGCCTCTTGTAATTGCTACATAGACTACTTGTCTTGTACCAATATGTTTCATGATATTCTTTTTTCCTCATCTGTTTGAAGCTCATTATAACAAACTATTAATTGCCATGGTTATTTTGTTTACATGGAACATATTATATGTCTTTTATCAATATGTTTCATGATATTATTTTTTCCTCATATGTTTTAAGTTCTCAATAACAAACTGTTCTTCGTAATATTTTTTTTCAGTTTCCCATAACAAACTGTTCATTGTTGTAGTTTTCCTCTTCTATACTCAATATTTTAATTTTCTATTTAATGTACTTTCTATCTATAATTATTAGTAGAAAATAAATTTTATTCTAATACCTCTTATAGGATTAGAAAGAGACTTAATAATCATAGGAAAATGATAGATGATCATAAACCCACATCAAATAGAACTTAAGAACATGGAGAATAGAAGAGGTGAATTACAATAATGAACAATTTGTTATGCGGATGTGGATATTGATACAACACAAGCAATATATGTAATTGTTGGCTTGTCAATTCAAAATTCAAGCTACATTATTTGCCACTGAATATTATAGAAAAAATAGAGAAATTGTAAAAGAACTATTAAAAAAAAACTTAAGTATCATAGGTAAATGATAGATGATTGAAAACCCACATTAAACTTATTGATACAACATAAGAAGTCTATGTAAGAGTTGACTTGTCAATTGAAAATTTGAGCTAGATTCTTTGGTAGTAAACCCACATTAAGTAGAACTTGTAAAGCCAATGGATAACAATAACCTATGCAAAATGGGTATAACACCATAGACTTAATTGAAGATTCAAGCTACATTACTTGGCACTAAATATTACAGAAAAAAGAATAAATTGTAAAAGAGCTATTAGAATGTCACTTAATAGCCACTAAACTAATTTTATCTTCAGTATGTTTATGCTTTTATACTAACTCTCTACATATATATATATATATATATATATATATATATATGCAATTACTCCTATGTTAATGGGCCAAAGATGCACAAAGATAACTATAAACAATAAATAAATAAATTACTAACCCTGACCATATTTTTTGATGAAAGAAAGAAGATTTAATTGTAATTTCTCCATCCATACAGAGCCATAGTCTTTTTTAAATCTCCAAAATGGGTATAATGCCAAAGATACAAACATATAACAAGGAACAATAAGCAGAGAATGAAATACATGAACAATAAATTAATCATTCTAACACCTCTTATAAAATTTCTCTACTTGTCTTTAATATTTATTACCAAAGAACGTAGCTTGAATCTTGTATCAATATGTTTCATGATATTATTTTTTTCTCATCTGTTTGAACTAGAGACCTATCCACAAAGCTTGATTCTACACATTATAGAAGATTGTATAATAACTACAAAGGTGCATCTAACTTGACAAACATATATATCGGTATAGACTTTGTTTTAAAAGTCCTTATATTTGTATTCCATGGCTAAGATGTATATGCAAAAATGTGTTTATGAAACATGGGCACATATAACAACCAATAACTGGAAAGGAAAAAAATATAGTCATGTACAAAATGAAAACCAAGCCTAAGGTGACAATTTTTATAATATTCTACTATGAAACCAATACCACAATGGCTCATTTGAAAATGAAACTTAATCAATATATTTTCTTGTACATTTCAAACCACATCAGTGTTAAAACCCTCCAACCTGCTATCAAACAGGGATGCAATTGACGATTTTTCCAATACACTGCTATCAAACCAACACCACAATGGCTCGTTTGAAAATTCAACCAAAAAAATATACTTTCCAATATTGTAACATTTAATATTGCATTTACTTCCTCCCACACCATCGTACAATAATTCCAAGATGCATTAACACTTACATCAACAATAACTTACTATTCCGCCTCCATGCCTCAATGCAACCGGCGCCACCATTGCTAACCCACATAATTAGAAAAATATGTGTCTTCATAGACAACTTCAGGAAACTTGTTGTCGACCATCAATGATTATTTATTTTTAGTGCTGATAAATTCTTTTCATAGCTAGGCTGGAAGAAAAACTCGACAAAAATTTCCTAGGTAAAGATATGAAGAATACATGAGCTAAACTATGACAATGAATGACCTATTATAGGAAACTTTAAAAAATTGAGAAAAAGAGAATATCGTATAACATATTGATACAAGACAAGCAATCTATGTAAAAGTTGGCATTTATCTCTTATTCTTAAGTTTTTTTCTAATAGTTCTTTTACAATTTCTCTATTTTTTCTATAATATTTAGTGCTAAATAATGTAGGTTGAATTTTGAATTGACAATCCAACTGTTACATAGATTGCTTGTGTTGTATCAATATGTTAAATATGATATTCTTTTTCCCAGTTCTGTAAAGCAAATTTTTCATTATGTAATAGTTGCCAGACTATGTAATAGTTGGCTTGTCAATTCGATGACCATTTTTACTATATGCTTCGTTAGATTGCAATTGTATTTTTTTATATAAATGCATTTAGAATTGCATAGTATAAATGTTGTTATAATTTGAGGGGAAATTTCCATCTTCATAAATAATTGTATGTAAATAGTCTTTTAAATACATTGAAAAGATAAATGTACACACATGCAAAAATGCAATGGGTAGAGTAGACTATCTTTTTTGAAGTCAAATGTATGATTGTTTTCCCACAAAAATATTGTCATTTAAGATTTCCCCTTTCACAACCATTGTAGATTGTGGTTTATGTGATTGTGAAGGACAACCACACACCATTTTCATGTGCTTGTCAGAGGACAAACAATTTATTGATTGCATCATATTGTTTATGCCTACAAGCACATGACAATGGTATATGTTGCTCCACTCAACTAAACCATGCATGTTACTCCATTCATCTAAACCATTTGCAACTAAACCATTTACAATGTCATGGTTGGTCTACTATTCATTTCGTGCATGAATACATTATTTTCCTTTCTGGTTATTGGTTGTTATATGTGCCCATGTTTCACAAACACATTTTTCCATATACATCTTAGCCATGAAATGCAAATATAAGCACTTGCAAAACAAAATTTATACCGATATATATGTTTGTGAAGTTAGATATAGGTTTTTAGTTATTGTACACTCTTTTATATATTCTACCATGTATTCAAAATGTTTCATTTTATCTCTTTCTATTTACAATAAATAATGCTAACCTCTTTTATTTTATATCTATATTATTTCCTTTATAATGTTGCACAGATGCAATAGACATCGACGAAAATTAGTGTATTTTAAATTATCTATTTCAAGATCTTTAATGTTCCAACAATTCAATCCAATGTTGTTCACCATTGTTAAACACCATCAATAATACATGTAAGTACAAAACTTTTCCATTATCAATAAATAAATTCAGTGAAGCAATTATAAATATTATTGATTATTTTTAGTTTCAGATTGTCTATATTAATTTTACACATATACTTACTCACTTTTTGTGCTTCCTTTTTATTTTTCTTGTCTATCCAATAACATACCCCTATCTTCTATTTGTAGGAACTAGGCTAAAGTAGGAAAAAGCATTCAAAAATCACAATACCTATTTTCTAAAATGTTACCATAGTAGAGAAAACACTACAACATGAAAGATCATATATGAAAACAACAAAATTTCCCCAACTTTGTTATTGTGTGGTGTATGATAGGGGTATGTGTAGGATCATGATGGGCCAAAAAGTGGCGATATGATGGGTATTTATAGGATATGTGGCTAATGAATTTTTTGAACCCAAATTTGATGAAATGAAAAGGGTTTTTAAAGGATATTTTCAACTTTCCACCAATATAAATTATGTTTTACTTTGAATTTAATGAATAATTATTATTCATTTTCTATTTGAATTACGACCAAAGTCTTGATTAACAGGCTGATTGAAAAACATCTATAGCTTCCAAATGGTATCATGTTTTTGGAATCCAAAACATGCATCACATTCTATAGGATTAAAAAAATAAAAATTGAATTTCATGATTTTTGACCAAGTTAAGGTGGTTAGACATACGAGCTTTTATATTTTTTAAAATTTGTAATAAAAAATTCATAATTAATTATTTACTTGGAAAAAAATACAAAAAAATATGCATCACATATGCACATGAGTCCTCTACCTATGTCTAAAATCTTATAAAAAATAATATTATTTTATTGTGGTTAGGGTGGTAAGAAAAACACCCACTTCTTATTTTTTCCCTGAAATTTAAGTACTACTACATTGAAATTCCAAATTTTCACCAAATAGATTTAAATTTATTTTTAAATAAACCTAGTAGTTTAGAAACTACATTCAATTTTCTACATATTCAGTTCTTACATATTTTTGAAATAATATAGATAACTTACTCAAATTTTTATGTCAATTTGCCAACCTTTGATTTTTCTAATTTTTTCCCACTTAAGGGCCTATTTTTTTCATGATGATCCTACACATACCCATAGAACTCCATGAAATTTTGTTTGGATTTTTTAAACTTTTCTTGCTCAGGGGTTTCACTAGAGTCCATAAGGCTCCATGATGCCAATATGGTAGAAAGGGTAACAAGCATGGGTTTTGTGCTTTTGTTTTTAATGCCAAATATTTATTGTTACATAGATACATGTGTACAAAATTCCTTGTATACACTTGGCTTCTAGAAGCATTGTCTATAATAACATGTTTCTCATGTCATAGCAAGTGGTGGGAAAGCACTTGAGGCTTTGATCACGTCACCTCAAAACAAGGCATAACTTTTATTCATTTATTCTAACAATGCAAAACAAGTGTATTGTGTCATCACATTCTTCTTTTCATGAGGTATGGTTATTTGTTTTGGATTAGAGATGGTGTGACTGAGTCTTCAATTGGACTATGATGTAATTCATAAAAAAATGATATTTTTATTTTCAATTTCCTTGTAATTGACTACTTTTGAATCCTTTCTACTTGTCTCCATTTTATTTTACTACTACTAACCCATAAATCACATGCATACTAATACCTTTATTTCCAAAATTATGAACTAAATACTAATTATAAAAAGTATTGAATATTAAACATCTTTCTTGTTTCAAAAATATGCCATATCCAAAGTTATTGACTAAATTTTTAAAAGAATACCTTTTTATAAACTATTAGTAATTAAAGGCTTGGGTAATAACTATTTAAAAAGGGGGAATCCTTTAATGTTCCATGCTTTTCATAAATATTATTTAATCCACAACTTCAACTTTTCCATATATGTGTATGCATATGTATCTTAACATAATGAAATAATAATCAGTCAATTGATTGATTAACATAGACAAAAAGATCAAATATAGATGTGCATGTAGACCTAATTAATATACAACTAAAATAAAGATAAAATTATCTCATGCCTTGAATTTTAGAGAGAAATTATTGTTGTTAAAAAAATAATTATTGAAAAATTTATATTTTATTTAATTTTTTAATTGTGATTCTTAAAGAATAGATTTATTAAAAAAATTTATTTATTGAGAACCCTAACTTTGAGCGTTTGAGAGTGTCAATATGGAATAAAAGACCATTCCACTAGTAGAAATATCTACAAATTAGTGGAATGGTGTTAGATAGGTTTCTTTTCATGTTTTTTGAGTTAGTAGGAGTAGGGATGAGGTTTTAAGAAAATTTGATTGATGCCCTAGTTGGTTTCCTTCATGTTTTCAAGCAAAAGTGAAGCTTAGAGGTAGGGTTTTGTTGAAAAATTGTTAGGAGATCATTCTAGGAGATGAGAAATGCATGTACAAACCTAATTTGATGTGTCTAAGGTATTGGAATGGAGATTTGAGGTCTAGATTGTGTAGAACCATAAAGTGCCTTGTTGTAGGAGCCTAATTAGGCCTTTATAGAAGTGTAGCAACAAATATTTGAGGGTTATGTTCCAAAGAAACCCTATGAGATTTTATGGTATGTTATGAAAGGGCTTAAAAGGTATCTAAAACTTGTTTTGGTTTGTGGGTAGGAGTTATTTTTTGAAAGTTATCACAAAAACACTTTGTTTAGAATGCTACAAGCGAAATTGATGAATTTGTGAACAAACACCAAGAAAGGGTTTACAAAGTGGAAAGATTGTTCAAAAAATTATTTACTTGTGATTGTTAGACTACCTCCACCCTCCTCTACATCAAGTAGAAACCTAGATTAATGATAGATGAGTTCAAGTCTAGAAAAGCATATGATAGTTTGTGGACATATATCAAATCTACAAACCTATCTTACGATATTATAAGGTAAAAATCAGAGACACTTATGAAATAGTGAGAACATGTTTTTTTTTTTTTTTAAAATAATATATTTTAAATTTTCATCAATTAACATGATTACTTTATTATGGAACTAAGCATTGGTGTTCTTCTCTCTCCCTTTTTAAAAATCGCAAATCCAGATATCAAAATAGCTAACTATCTAGCTATAATTTATATTTATATATACATTTTATTAATTCAGATGTTTACTCCCGGTACAAGAGATAAAACTATGTATCATAAGGCGAGGAGGATAAGCATCGGAGCTGAAGTACCAATGTGAATACTGTTTTGCCATTGCAACCGACGGTCAAGTCACATCCGTTGCGGCTGGGATTGAAAAATTGAACAAAATTTTCCACAATAATTGGTCTATAAATATAGATCATAGTTAGTGAGCATTCATATCTTTGGGCGTGAAGAATTTGCCTGTTCTTGCAAATCAGAATGGCATCCCAACAAGAAATCAAGAAATGTTGTGCTTTGGCACTTTTTATCGTCTTTTCTTTCTGCATAACCCATGCAGGTAAGATGGACGCTTACTGAAGAATGAAACTAGAATTCTTTTGTTCATTACTTGTTTCCATTATTGTTGCAATCAGGGTATATATTAAGAAATGTTTTCTCTAAAAATCTATAGAAATGTTGCCATTTTATTAACATTTTAGGCAAGTTGTTTTAATGTCTGTTTAATTTCTATCTTGAGAATATTTCAAATATATAATTAAACTGAATTAATTTTAAAAATTGTCAAATGGGCAATCCATATATCCACTGAAAGGACTATTAGTTGTAATCAAATATTTCTTAACGATAATCATATTAAAGAGAAGTTTAATGTTGTTGTACAAAAGGTAAATGTTTGAACTCATATTGACAAAATCTTCTATTAATCGTTTCCTTTTTCTGTTCAGCAGATGGTGAGAAGATAGGTGTATGCTATGGAATGAATTCAAACAGTTTGCCTTCTAAAACCGACGTGGTGAATCTATTGAAATCGAGAAACATAGGAAAGGTGAGATTATATGAAGCAAATAGGGACGCCATATAGGCACTGAAGGGTTCTGGAATCGAAGTGATCGTGGGAGTTGGGAACAATGAGCTTCAGAAGATTGCTGGTGATCAGGCTGCAGCAAACGGATGGGTGAATGCCAACATTCGCCCATTTTATCCTTCTGTCAACATCAAATACATTGCGGTAGGAAACGAGGTTTTCGCAAATAGACAATACCTTACGTATCTCCTGCCAGCGATGAACAAAATTCAGACGGCAGTGCGCAATGCCAATCTACAGAACATCAAGGTCTCCACACCACACGCAGCGTCCGTGCTGTCTAAATCATATCCTCCCTCCGGTGGAACCTTTGGTGAGGATATGGGTGGTATACTGAAGTTTTTGTCAAATAACGGTTCCCCTTTCATGGCCCACGTCTACCCATACTTCAGCTACAAAGACAACCAAGGCTCAATTTTTGCAGACTATGCGTTGTTCAGATCGACAAATACGGTCATGAACGACGGCAGTCGAATGTATAAGAACTTGTTCGACGCTATGGGCGACGCTTTTATATCGGCGATGGAAAGGCAGGGGTACTCCAATATTCCAATTGTGATAACTGAAAGTGGGTGGCCTTCTGCTGGCAGTGCTGTGGCTACTGTGGACAATGCCCGGACATACAACAACAATCTCATCAAGCATGTTTCGTCCAGTGATGGAACACCAAAAAGGCCTGGAAGGACAATTGAGACATATATTTTTGCACTGTTCAATGAGAATCAGAAGGGCGGGGCTGAGGAGGAGCGCCATTTTGGGCTCTTTGAAACCAATTTAAGTCCCGTCTACCCTGTGGCTTTCTCACCTTGATGTGGAAGCAGGATACCATTAAGCTATGGCTCTAAATACCATAAATAGGATGTCATTTGCAGTCCTATTCGCTCTCGTGTTTGAGCTACACTAAAATAGGATTTGTCATGCCGCCATCCTCATCACTCTGGAGCAAACAAAGCTATCAATAAATGTTAAATTAATACCGTATTTCTTGGTTGAGGTAGGTTCTATAGCCTTAGAATATTAATCAAACAATTTCATATAGTAAAGAAACTAAAGCAAACCTTATTAGATCTTTGACAACTTTTTTTTATTATGCAATTAATGAATAAATTAATATGGTGAAATTAGTTGATTTCAATAAATGTTAAATTAATAGTGTGTTGCTTACTTAGTTGACGTAGGTGTATGGCATTTTCTACCATTAATCAATATTAGAAATAAAGTAGATTCTAATAAAAAATTACAATTTTGTTTATTATGTAATTAATTGAATAAATCAATATGGTGAAATTAATATGTCTAAAATAATTTCTATTTAATTTTGTGGTTGTATTAATGGAGTTGTCTTAATCTAATAGCATATTAACAAGTGGTAATCTCTTGTACTATGTTTGGTTTATATGTCAATCCCTTTAGATCATCATTTCATCATGTTTGTATGAATATCCATATATTTGTTAATTTTGATCCATATCTCTTCTCTATTGATATTAATTTGCATACATTTTCTCTGTCTTAATATCATCATCTTATTCATCATCTTTGATTTGGTCACCTAAGGGGGTTTGCATATCAAAACTCAATCACCTAGATCAACAAGCTCCTCATTTGTATTTCTTACCACGACCCTAATAAATTTAGATATATTGGAAGTGAAAGTAAGAAAATCTTTTGGAACATTTTCTATTAGATTAGTTTTCTACCACTTAGAAGAAGTCTACATGTTGGATTAGTTTCATGTTAGTTAAGGTGTAACTTGAAGGGATTGTTAGTTTAGTATTAAGTTTTAACTTAGGTTAACTATATAAGTGGTTTTCTCCCATATCGGTTAGTTTTACACCAGTTTCATTTTTCATGTCTTTAAAGGTTGTACATTATGTATTTTATTTCATCTCAATTTATTTACTCATTGGTAACATAGCATGTTTCTGCTCTCCTATTGTGAAGGTATATATCATAGATGGTGATCCTAGGCTCGGTGGTTTCCACCAACATGGTATCAGAGCTGACTACCTGCAACTCCTTATGCTAAGAGTTTTCATCAGAATTTGAGATCATTTATTTGCTGAACATTTTTTTTGGACATTTGAAATTTATTGAATTTCAAAGTTGCCTTAATTCTATTTCTTTCCTATTGAATTTGCAGGAGGCTTTGTGATTGCTGGCATGATTTTGTGTTTTAGGAGGCCGTGAAATTTCTCTATGGAATGTGTTTTAGGAGGCTGCGACTATTCATTGCATGTGGCAATTTTTGTTGCAGAGGTCGTGATTTGCTAGAGGGTCTAGTTTCCTCTTGCAGCCTGATTTCCTTTCTGCAGGCCGCACGTCTCTGGAGCTTGCGAGTTTCTTTTGCAGGCCCTTGGTGGGAAATAGTTTCTTTTTTGAAGGCACGATTTTCCTTTTAGAGGTGCGATTTTCTGAGTTAAGGCATTTTTTTGGTTTGAAATAGCATCACCAAGATTGCAGGTTGTTTAATTTGTGCATTTGAGGCCAGAGTTTACCCGATTTTGCTAAGTAGAGGCACGATACAACCTATGGAAGGGGCATTATTTTTCCTAGTTGTGTGTCGGATAGGTCATGCATTGTGAAGGTTTATTCATTGAAGTTGCTTCTCTCACATTGTAATATGTAATCTCTTATTTCTATGTAAAGATAGCCTTGTTTATCAACTCCAAATTCTATGTCTAAACATACCCCTTAGATCTTATATACCCCTTAGATCTTATATACAGTTATGTCTTTTCTACAATGAATACCTTTGTGTTTGTTCTCTAAGCATAAATTTGTTAAGAACTCAAGAAATAATGACTATGGTCTTTAATAACTACCTAATCCTAGACTAACTAAGGATGTTTCTACATCAAACACCTTAGAAAGAAAAGAAGTGATTCCATACTTGTAAGTTACAAATGAATGGCAAAACAACTCTTCTAGTTCTAAAAAGTAATGATCTCTTCGATTATCCATTTCATTTATTTTTTTCTATCACATCACCAATGTTTAAAATCATAATTTATAATGTCAAAGGATTTTAAAGGCGATTCCATTGAAAATAGATCACATATGTACTCCCAACTACATATATTGAATATCAATAGCACATAATCAGAAAATCAAACATATTGAATTACTATATTATACAAAACAATACTTATTTAAAAAATGTAAGAACTGTTGTTAAAGTCAATCAATCTCACATCTCAAACACTCTACTTAAAACATCATCCCATTCAATAATCAAAATCATTTGACTAGTAAAAGATCATAAATATTTAATTGACTTTTGACATTTAAACTAAATCACGCGTAAAAATACTCATCTCAAAATAGCTCTTCACATTTTTAATCGGTGAGATAACTTGAGGAAGGACGATGATGTCTACTTCAAACATTCCTACAATCCATTCTACGAGAGACCTAGAGAACAATTTAGTTTGCAATTTAGTTGGGCAATGTGGAAATGTTGTATTTGTCGCTTCTTCCATTCTAGCAATTTCATATTAAGACATATAATTAGAGATGAAAATAGATACTCCGGTGATGGAAGGGATGAACGTTTACGAATCGTTTTTAGTCTTGATATTTACTCACAGCAAAAGATAAGGAAATCTTTTGTATGAATTGTTATTATCCACTACTTTTGGGATATGAAGAGAGAAATATCTGTGTTATAGTCCTTACAGCTGTTGGATACCAAAAGATTGATATCTTAGCACGAGGATAAGCATGGACGTTGAATTCAAAACCGTCCATTAGAAGTCGCCATTGCAACCGACGCTCAAGTTATATCTTCTTAACGTACTGTGCAACTGTGAATCTATGTGTCGAAAAGTCTCAACAATAATGTTTCGTGCTTGAATTGTATTCAAATCTGATTCAAACTAAAATTTGTTTACATTACAATTCAAATCTGATTCGAACTAAAATTTGTTTACATTACAATTCAAATCTGATTCGAACTAAAATTTGTTTACATTATCGATTTTTCTGTGCTTTCGTTGATTGCGAGCAAATGTCATTTTTCCACCATCAAATAGTTTGGGTTGACTGACTTCATGAATATGCTCTCAATAAATTCAGATCGCCGTTTGTAAACATTAAAAAGATTAGGATGCGGAAAATGTGCCCGTTCTTGCAAATGAAAGAAGAAATGCTATACTTTGGCTCTTTATATGGTCATTTATTTCAACATAACCCATGCAGGTGAAGTTGGAAATTAGAACTTACATCTTATTTTCCTGTTCACATTAGGGGAGAGGGGCCTATAGTGGAGCACCCTAACTTCACATTTCTCAAAATCTTACGTGGCAATTTCAAATCACTCCCAATTTTGTACAACAGTTTATTTTGCAACTCATGTGCCTCTATATTTCGTTTTAGGGCCACATCGGCATGCTTTTTGTTGAGGTATCCAAGAAGGCCCAAAAAAAAAGTGAGACTTATAGTGGTAAACTAAGTCATGTTTTATTGGTGCGCTGATGTGGCATCACATGATTTGTCACTTTGCATACTTTATGGATAAAAGTGTTTTGCAATTGGATATTAAAGTGCTCCACTATGGGACCCACTGAGGACTACTTCTATCCCCACTATTGGACCTTGCTCCATTATGGGCTCCTCTCCCCTAGTCACAATATTTTCTTTAAAATTTTATAAATGTTGCAAATTTATTGTAGAGAAGTACAATACTCTAGGAATCTCAAAATATATATTTTATTTGGACCAAGAAAATATTTCAAATATTTAGTTAACTTTAATTCATTTTAAAAACAATCAAATGATAATACACATATCTACAAAATGGTTTATTAGTTGTAATCAAATATTTTCTGAACTTTGATAATATTAAGGAGAAATTAAAGGTTTAGAAGTTGTAATAAATTTATTTTTTTAACAATAAGGAAAAGTTGGGACACTTTGAAATTGCAATTGTGATAATTGAAAGTGGGTAGCCTTATGCAAGATATGATGTGGCTATTATGGATAGTGCTAGATATACAACAACAATCTCCTATCATAACATAACTTTTTTGATAGTGGAGCCATGTGTTTTATGAGTAAAATAACATAACGTGTCTTAGTAGCCTTGTGAGACCCATGATATTGGATGGACACCTAGCATAACACAACTTGCTAGCAAGTAGATCTATGAATCTCATCATTTTGAGCAATTTTAGATACGTATGTTGTGCATTGGATGGATGATGCTTGGCAATGAGACAACCTTACAAACTGAGGTCTCTTTACCTTGCTGACTCAAATCTTTAGTTTTTGTGTACTAACATTTGTTGTTTTAGGTTCCATGTCCGTGTTATATTTTCTTTATGTGTGTATTATGTTTGCCTCATGTATTTTGTATGTTTTCTTCATGTATTTGATGTATTTGATCCATGATTATGTGTGTTTGATCCATGTATTCCATGTGTTTTCTTTATGTATTTTTTTTATGCATTATTTTTGTTTTAAGTATGCTTTATACATATTTTTTTGATTGTCCATTGAGTGCCTTATGCATGATTGAATCTTATCTCATCTTATGTGTGATATATATGCTTCATATTTTCATTAACATTGTGGATTGATAGGATCTTGAGTTGGTAGTGTTGAGCTTCCCTATTGTCTAATTAAATGGTGTAACTAACCATACAAATAACTTAATTCCCCTCAATATCCTTCATATCTAAGTAGTTCATTATTAAAAAGGGGCTTCATTCAATTGTCAACTAGGGAGTCATGGAATTAAGATGATGGTGGCACTGTATGTGCATTCAAGAACCCTAACTTAATCGATTAACTATAGATAAATAATAGATTAATTCAAAATAACTTATATTGAAGAAATAGAGTAAGTAATTTAGTTACTACTAGTTGCTACGAGTATGTATTGCTTTTGTAAACTGTAATTGACTAATTCCTATGTAGCAACATTCACTTAACTAAACTTGATCATTGAACTCAAATACAAAATAAAGTATTGAATTGAGAATCTTAAAGTAACCATGAATTATAATATAAAATAAGAATCAAAATTCATAACTTCAATGCATAATCTAACTAATGAACTACTGTGTGAAATCAATAATACCTCAAGTGGCCCTTTTTTGAGTGTTGTGTTCCACAATATCCTCTTCAATTAACTCAATAGATCCTATATTGGAGAAAATCTTATTTATTGTATTGTATTATATGTCAAAAAAATAATGTAGCAATTGTTATTCAATACAATTTTGAGAAAAGATCTAGCATATTTTCTAACATCCTCTCATCTCTCAACACAACACCTTCTTAAATAGGGTCTATTAGAGTCTAATTATTAAATACTATAAACAAACTATCAACTAAATGCCAGCTCTTCTAGTAAGATAGAAGAGGAATTTAGATTTTAAGGCTTAAAAGAAAAAAGTAATTACTATAAGCAAGCGTCAAAATTAAATAAGGATTCTCCATCTTTTAAGAAGACTATTATAACACAGGAACATTTCGAACAAAACATCCTATCATAATTATCATTCCTTATTAGAACATACTTATTCCTCGCTCGAGTTTAGAACAAATGGAATGAAACAAGGGTAATTGTGTTTGTGTACTCCAATTGTCATCATCACCCCATTCTAGAAAATATGTTGATGTCATAGTCAATTAACTCTTCTATTGTTTTGAATCATTACCCCTTTGATGTGGGTTAGAAATATTTCTTCTACGAGTTGACAAATATTAGTATTGCAATGGTTAGTCTTATTTCTAGAGAACATTTCATACTTAATGATTATAATTAGTCAAGAAATTCTACTAAAATTATAGGACATCCAAAACTCATGCATACATTCATTAATACCACAAACATAACCTTTAAATACTTTAAAATACTTTAGGGTATATTAAATGTTTTGATAAAAAATTTAATGCTTAGCAAAAAAAAGATAGAAAACATGAAATTACAAAAGGAAACTTGCCAATTCTAATGCTCATCATTTCCCCCCAATTTAACTTCTTTCTTATCCTCAAGAAAGTTCAAGGTTGAATGTTGTATTGTAATGTAGAGTCTCTATGGTTCATTGTTCTGGTTACCCTTATCCTCTATTTCAAGTAAAAGCCTTGGGTTAGTGTAGGATCATGGGGGTCCAAACTAGGCCCTTAAGTGGATATGAAAATTCAAAAAAATAGAGTTAGACAACTTGACATAAAAAGTTGAATAGGTTAATAACATAATTTGAAAAATATGTAAGAACATTATTTTTAGAAAATTGAATGTATTTTCTAAGATACTAGTCCTCATTTGGAAAAAGTAAATCTATTTGTTAAAAAATTAAAATTTTAATGCAGTAGTACTAAATTTTTAGGAAAAAAAAAGTAGGTGTATTTCTAACCAACCTAAGTACAAGCAATATATATATATATATATATGTATATATATATATATATATATATATATATATATATATATATGTATATATATATATATATATATTTTAAAACTTTCAATATAAGTAGAGGACACATGCCTAGATGTGGCACATTTTTTTTGTAAATAAATAATTAGTTATGAATTCTTTATTAATTTTTTTTTAAAATATTAAAACTTGTTTGTCCGACCACCATAAATTGAACGAAAATGTATGAAATTCATTTTTAATTTTTTATCCTATAGTATAGGAAGTATAAAATGTATTGCATCTTTCGGATTAAAAAAATGTGAAATATTTTTAGAATTATAGATTTTTCTCAATAAACCTATCAATCAGGGCTTTAGTCATAATGCATGTAGAAAATCAATAAAAAAACATCTACTAAATTCAAAATAAGGCATATCTTATATTCATGGAAAGCTGAAAATTTTCTTAATAAACCCTTTTTGTTTCATTAAATTTGGATAAATAAAAAATCGTTAGCCTTTTTTGTCATATCACCACTTTTTGGACCCCCATGATCCTACACTCACCCCCTTGTTGATTTGATATTGTAATGATGGAAAATGTATCCCTCTACATTTTTTCACTTAATTTAGAAATGATTACATTAAAATGGACCAAATGTTACCTTGATCTAGTGTTGTAATGTGTTTTACACATTCATATTAGGCTTAGGGCCCTTTTAAGCTAAATTGACCTAATTTTTCCTTAATTTAGAGTTGTAAAGTGTATTCATTTACACCTTCATATTAATTTTTGGGCCCTTGTAAACTAAATGAACCTAATTATGCCTTAGTTAAGGCATTGTAAAGTGCACCTATACACTTTCATGCTAATTTATGGCTTCATTAATAATTCAAAAGCCTTAATTATGCCTTATTTGGCCTTATTTTGTATTCAAAAGCCTTAATTAATGCATCTTTCTAAGGATAATCTCAACATTTGGCCTTATTTTTCATCCACAAGCCTTAATTAATGCATCTTTCTAAGGATAATCTCAACATTTTCCAACATCCAATCATAATTCATGTATTTTTGGATTGTATGGCCTACATAAATAGTGATTTGGGACTCACACACCAGCTTGGGTGTATGAGTCCTACCTAAGTTTTAGGGCCTTGATCTTGATTTCACATCAATCCAAGCCTTTCTTGAAAAATGTGTCCCAAATTTTAGCCTAATGGGACTCATACACCACTTCTGGCATATGAGTCCCATGTGGCTTAAGCCTAAATTAAATTCAAATTATTGGTAGGATTTTATTCTCCTAGATCTAATGTCGGCTTGTAGTGTTGTAATTTCAAGGAATTTGTAATAAGCAAGTATAAATACAAGGTTATTTCGCTTAGTTTAACCTAATAATTTCACGAAAGCATTCCTAATAGAAAGTTTGTGATTACAAGAGTTCATAAGAGTATTCAAGGAAATTCAAGAGTATTGCATCAATTGAAGATTCATCATCATGTCAAAGGCATAGTGTGTCAATCATGTTGTTGAGCTAGTGTTTTGATGTAGTATTCAAGATCCATTTGCAAGCATTTTTCCACATCTAATTTGAGATCAAGATCTACATTCTTCATGGCCACATCATGCCAGCTTGCAGATTTATATTACAATACATCATTCAAGGTACATCATTTTTCATGTTTCATGTTTTATGTTCATGCTTTGTTGTTTCATCATATCGTTTAATTACCTAAATGGGGTTTTACCAAGGAAAATTCCTATTCCATAACAAAACATCACTTTTTCTCTCTTTGTGTGATTGTAGGTTTATAGGTTGAAGACAAAGTAGGTTTGAAGCCTTCAAAAGTATCAAGACTGCAAAGTTGTAAAAGGTACAAAAGTTGTCATGTAAAGTTGTCAAGGCTCACACAAAATTAGATCTAGAACAAGATATCCAACCTATCTACATGAAACCAGTGGGAAAAGGCTTATTTGATCCATCTTCAGAGGCTCATAATGTTTCACTTCAAAATTCTACTCCTAGGGCACTTCATGAAAAATGAGACTGATATGCCACTTTTGGTATATGAGTCCAGTATACCTATTTTTAGGTATTTTATGTAGATCCTAATTCATCAGTTCCATATTCTTGTTTCAGCCCAAAAAACCATAAACATAGGCTAATACACCCATCCTGGCACATATGAGTCCCATTATACTTTAATTTCAACATTTTCAATATTTTAGACCTTGTTTCGAGATGCTATAGGTTTCCAGGTGCACCTCTATGATTTCTCAAAATTTTGTTCTATTTTGCATTCATTTCTAGGTCATTTACTTTTAAGGTTTGTAAAGCATTAGGTTTTTTCATTAGAGCTTGCATGTTACTTGTATTTCCAAGCCCCAGCTTGGTGGTTAACACCCTTTTAGTCTCTAAACATACCCTAGGACACCCTATTGTAAGATCTCTTTCCCCCTTTCTACATTCAAATTGAGATCTCTAGGGTTTCCTTGAAATAAACAAGAGTGAATAGGTGAAGGACCATACCCTAGTGTTCATCTCCTAAGAGGTGACTATTTCCATTGTTACATTTTGGTGAACCTAGATTTAAAACACCTTATTTATGATTTGGAGTGCATCATAATCCTAGATGGGTATGTGCAAGATCATTATGGAAAAATAGGCCCTTAAGTGAAGATGAAAATTCAAAAAAATCAGAGTTAGGCAGCTTGACGTAAAAATTTGAATAATTTATCCATATTATTTAAACAATATGTAAGAATAGAATTTGTAGCAAATTGAATTTAGTTTGTAAACTACTAGGTTTTAAAAAAAAAAAAATCAATTTGGTAAAAAATTGAAATTTCAATGTAGTAGTACTTTAATTTTAGGGAAAAAATAAGTAGGTGTTTGTCTGACCAGCCTAACCATAATAAAATGATAATATTTTTTTATAATATTTTAGATATAAGTAGATGACTCACATCCCAATGTGATGCACATTTTTTTGTAATTTATTTTCAAGTAAATAATTAATTATGAATTTTTTATTACAACTTAAATTAAAAAATATAAAACTCGTATGTCTGACCACCTTAACATGTTCAAAACTTCATGAAATTTGTTTTTTTTTAATCCTATAGTATGTAAAGTATATAATGTGATGCATGTTTTGGATTCAAAAATGTGATACCATTTGAAATCTATAAATGTTTTTCAATCAATGTATCAATTAGGACTTTAGTTGTAATTCAAATAGAAAATGAATAATAATTATTTATTAAATTGAAAATAAAGCATAATTTATATTGGTGGAAATATGATAATCTCATTTAAATACCCTTTTTGTTTCATCAATTTTGGAAAAAGAAGTCATCAACTACATACCCTACACATACCCATCATATCACCACTTTTTGGCCCATCATGATCCTGCACATATCCAGATCTATCTTGCATTAACTTTTTATTGGGTTTTTTATTAGATAATTTGCATCTAGGGTTTCTAAATCTTGGATTAGTGTAATTTCATATAGGTTTCATTTTTAACTCTTGCATCATTGAATTTCATCTGAAATCTACATTTGCACTTAGTCTATACATCATTCAAAATAGAAAACATAAGATTTACATGGAATTTGTTGAAAATGGTCCAAATACCCTAATCTAGGACTCATAAGCCCCTTTGGGTGATTTAGTCCCAGTGCAGGTTGTTTTTCCTTGTTTTTGAGTATTTTATGGTAAATGTTATTCATTGTTTGAAACCTTGAAAAACCCTGATTGGGACTCATACATCCCTCTAGGTGAATTAATCCTAGACCATCCCTAAAGTTTCCTTGTACAAAATTAAAACCATCACTTTTACACTTATGTTTCCTATCATTTTCTATCTATTTCAGTTAGCTAAGTTTTTGTTACAGTCATTTCATTATATCTAGCTTAAATTGCTTTGATTTCAAGTACTTGTTTCAATTGGGGATAGAATTAAACTACTGCACTTTTTTTTCATTAATTCATAGTTTCATAAGATTAGATTACATTTGGCATTCATTAGAAAACAAAAAAAAACTAAAAACTAAAAACATCAAAAGAAACAAACAAAAAATGGTTAACCTTAGAGAAAGCATATCATTCAAACCCTTTAGTAGTGATGACTTTGATATGTTATATGAATCCCTTGATGGATTCATCTCCCTTAGATCATCCACTAAATATTTGATACAAATGGATGCAAGCATCGATAATCATGACAATCATAATTGTTCTTCTCTCAATACCTCTCTTATTAGTGATAAAGGTATCTTGGTGATAGGAGATACAATCATTGAGAATCATAAAAGTCTTTTTTTCCTCCCCCCCCCTTGGAAAGATATTATGACACACAAATTTGAGATCATGGCCTCTACTTTACCCAGTCTCCATTCATCTCCCAACACCTCCCCTACTTGTGAGAATGCTTTAGTGAATAAGGATCCAATTGTGAATGATCATGATAAACACATTTGTGTTGAGGATATGTTGATATTAAGAGATCCAATAATTGAGAGCTATGAAAATCATACCTATCCTACTTGGGAAGAAATTATATGACATGCCAATATAATTGTAGATAATCATGACAATCAAACCTTTCCTTCTCCTAATATCTCTTCTAGACACTAAGAAGATATTTTGGTGTTAGAAAATATCCTTATTGAGACTCATAAGAATCATGTACCTTCCTTTCTTAATACCCCTGCGATTTGGGAAGACCTATTTGAACAAAAAATTACAATAAGTGGTAACTATGAAACTCATTGTTATCCTTCTCTTGATTCCTCCCCTATGTGTGATGAAGCTACTTTACAAAATCTAACCATGGAATGTAATGAACCTCTTGTTTTTTACTTTCCTAAAATCTCTCCTACTAGGATAGACATTTTGACACAAGGGAATGTGATCTTAGAGAAAAAGGATGAAATTATGGACACAAATCAAATTTGTCCCTCTTCTAATATCTCTCTTATTGGTAAAGAATATATTATAGTGTTAGAACATCCAATCGATGAGAATCATGAGAATCTTAGGGAAAGAATTATTGAACAAGAAAATTCCATCATTGATACGCAAGAAAATATAACCATTGATAACCCCCTTACTTGTGATGAAGATATTTTAGAATAACCCACCTTTGAATGTCATGAAAATCTAGTTTTATGCTCTCCTAAAAACTCTCCTTCTAGGGAAAGTATCATGGTGCAAGAAAATGACAATATTGAAAATTTTATTTCAAACAATGGTTATATGGCTTCCTTAGATGAAGATGATGAAGTGAAATTAGACTCATCTTCACTAAGAGGTCATGAAAATAAGGATAAGTCTTTTGATGTTATGCACATTAGATATCCCTTGACACCAACCACACATGTAGAACCCACACAAGAGAAAGAAAAAGAAAAGAAAATTGAAGAATTCACAAAGTTATTGGAAGATGCTTGGGAAACCTTTGATTTAATACCTACATTCATGGGAGAATACAATATCATAACAAAATATTCTAGAAAGTGAAAAGAAGAAGAGAATATTAATAAAAAATTCAAAAGAATCCACTTCAACCACTTTTGAATAAAGGAAAACATACACGAAAAAATCTAATGAAGTTGATTATGAACAACCATCAAATCTGAAAAAAGTGAAAAAGCTTTATGGAAGAGGTTATCAACTTATGAAATAATTTGGGTACAATAGACAAGGATGTGGTGTTAGAGAACACGGTATCTATGCCCCTATAGAGCCTAAAATGCAATAAACAACTAGTTAACTTGGTTATTATCCCTTGAAAGAAATAAAAAACTCCATTCAATGCCAAAACTATTATGAAAGATTCTTCCAAGATAACTTTAACTTTGGTGCATCCTAAACTGATAGATATCTCATTAAATATGCATCAAGTTGATACATTGTTTACTCATCATAATCAATAACAATTGTTGTTGCTCCTTGCCATGTAATAGTTGTAGTATCATAGCATACTCACTATTGCATGTTTTAAATTCATTGCAAATCATTTCCTTTTTGAAAGGAGAAGCATAACATCATCCATTCTCGGTTCACTCCTGTCCTGCACTAAGTAGGGGAAAGGCGTTAGGTTAGCCTTTTCCTCGTATGTCACTTGTCATTGTCTCTTTTGGCTTGTTGACCAACTTCCATGTATTTATAAGAAAAATCTTGGGATGTAGACAACATGCCTTAAGTTGGCTCGCATGCGACATACTTATTCATGATGTAGTTTGATTCAAAAACATAAGACTTGGAATAAGAATTTCTAAATAACCTCTCATGTCTTGTACTTTAGAGAAATTTCTTACAATGATGGTGTAGTAACTACTTTAAAGTGGGGGCATACATTGACACTCATGTTTCAATATGCATTTTTCCTTATTCTTGTGATGCATCCTTTTCTTGGTGGTTTCATTGGGTTTGATTTCCTCCAAGAGAGTGATATTTATTTGACTTCTCCTCTCCTGGAGACATTAGGCACAATGTTCCCTAAAAGATACCTTACATGAACTAAGAAAAATCTCTTTGAATGTACATTACACTATTTTGCATTTACATTTTTTCTTTATATGGCCACCTTGAACAACACAGTTTGCTTGCCTGTGGAGCCATCTTTTTTGTTCATGAGTTTCAAGCATATGAAGCTTTACTTTCCTCATGAAGCTCGAAGTTCATTGTTATGTGGCACATTGTCAAATTTATTAGGAGGTATAGATTTGGTATGGTTAGCATATGATGAGAAGCCTGAACGTGGGAATGACTTTCTCATTATATGTTGAGAAGCTGACATAGAGGCATGACTTTCTCACTAAGCCACCCTTTTTTTGGATACTCACCTAGTGGACAACTTGAAGTTTCGTTGCCTCAAAGTGAGCATGAATTTTGGACAAAAAAATTAAATCTAATTCACATTGTGTTAGATAAATGGTCAAGGCTTGATCCACCTCTTTTTTTTTTTTTTCTTTCTTTCAGTTAATTACATTGCATATTTGTGTATCTTGATGTTGCATATCATACACCTTGTGTGTGTCCCTTTGTGTTTATGTTGGTTTGGAACAAGATCTTGGATTTGAGGGGCTTGGCCACCTCCTTTGATCTTTTTCATCCTATTTTTTCCACATTGGTACACTTGGACACCTCTTGAAAGTATACTTTAGTGTGAGTTTGAAGCAAGTTCTTCCTCTCACTAAAGTGGGGGCTAAACGTAATGAGAGAAAATATATTCCTCTACATTTTTGCACTTAATTTGGGAATGATTTACATTAAAATGGACCTAATGGTGCCTTCAACTAGTGTTTTAATGTGTTTTACACATTCACATTAGGTTTAGGGCCCTTTAAAGCTAAATTGGTCTAATTTTTTCTTAATTTAGTGTTGTAAAGTGTATTCATTTACACCTTCACATTAGGTTTTGGGACCTTGTAAAATAAATGAACTTAATTATGCCTTATTTAAGGTGTTTTAAAGTGTAACTTTACACTTTCACACCAATCTAGGGATTCATTAATAGACTGAGCTTCTTTATGCACCTTATTTGGCCTTAGTTTGCATTCACAAGCCTTAATTAATTCATCATTTCGAGGATAATCCTGAAATTTACCAAGATATAATCATAATTCATGTATTTTTGGTTTGTATTGCCCAAATTTAGTGATCTGGCACTCATATGCAGCCTTGGGCATATGAGTCCCACCTAAGTTTTGGGGCCCTAATCCTGATTTCATAGCAATCTAAGCCTTTCTTGAAAAATGTGTTTGAAAGCTTAGCTTAATGGGACTTGTACCCCACTTCTAGCATATGAGTCATGTGTTTCTTGAGCCAAAATTAAGTTCAAATTATTGGTGGGATTTTATCCTCCTAGATCTAATCTTGGCTTATAATGTTGTAATTTTGAGGAACTTCACATAAACAAGTATAAATACAAGGTTATCTCACTCATTTTCACCTAAGAATTTCAAGAGAGAATTTCTAATAGCATTTTTTTTTATTACAAGCTCGTTCATAAGAGTATTCAAAGACATTCAATAGAATTTCTAAAACATTCAAGGGAAGATTTCTTAATTATTTGTTGCAACAATTCAAGATTCATCATCATGTCAAAGGTGTAGTGCATCAAGCATGTTGTTGACCTAGTGTTGTGATGTAGTATTCAAGATCTATTTGGAAGCACTATTCCGTATATGATTTGAGATCAAGATCTACATTATTTATGGCCACTTCATGTTAGTTTGTAGATTTACATTCCAAGACATCATTCAAGGTATCATTGTTCATGTTTCATGTTTCATGTTCATGTTTTATTGTTTCATCATATGGTTTAATTACCTAAATGGGATTTGACCAAGGAAAACCCATATTCCATAACAAAAAAACACTTTCTCTTTCTCTCTCTCTCTCTCTCTCTCTTTGTGTGATTTTAGGTTTATAGGTTGAAGACAAAGTGGATTTGAATCCTTCAAAATTATCAAGATTGGAGAGTTGTAAATGTTGCAAAATTTGTCATGTAAGGTTGTCAACGCTCACAAAAACTTAGATCTAGAGCAAGATATATGACCTATCTACATGAAACCAAATGGAAAAGGCTTATTTGATTCATCTTCACAGGTTCACAAATTTTTTCTTTAGAATTCTACCCCTAGGACACTTCACGAGAAAACATGACTAAGATGTCATGTGTGGTGTATGAGTCCTAGTATACCTATTTTTTAGGTATTTTTTGAAGATGTTGATTCAATAGTTTCATATTTCTATTTCATTCCAAAAACCCTAAATTGGGATTAATATACCAACCTGGCATATGAGTCCTTGTGTGCATTAATTTTAGCATTTTTAACATTTCTATAACTGAGGATTTCTTTTAGGTTTGATTAGGAGTGTTAGCAGTAAATCAATAAAGACAATGAAACCCAAAGATCTATCGAGTACAAAGGAAATTAAACAATAGAATAGTTATACCTGTAAATCATATTTTCCATGATTACCTCCATAGTACCTTCTTGCTTGTTGGATGATGTGTTGCCCTCAGATTTTTTGTGTGAGCAATCTGCAAAAGTCTAAGTCCTACACCAAGCTTTGAAGGATTTCTGCAATGTCTAAATGCCTATTCCTATGACTATGATTTCCAATGTCTAAACATGCTAAGACTTGATCAAATAAAGATAATAAGTATTACAATTGCTATGGAAATCTAAGTGTGCCAACGAGTAAGTATGCAATGCGCCTATAATATGTCTACTTGTGTGTGTCATTGAAAAGTGAGAGGAAAATGGTATTTTATAGAAAATGCCATTTCGAATGGATGGGCGAGATCAAATTCTAAGAAAGAACTAGAATGAGAGGTAAAAATGAAGCTTGCAGGCCTAGGTCATTTTTAGGTGTATACATTTTGCCCATTTTTGTCATAATGTTGCTTGTCACATTGTGACAAAGAAAACAAATCAGAGATATGCCCCAGTAAAGGTACAGAGTATCATTGCCCCCTCGAGAAATTTTTCCAATTTTGAGCCAGCAACAGAAAAATTTGAAAAGGGTCCTGATAAGTCAACTTGATGCCTAGAAAAATAATAGCGTAGTCGGTTTTGAATTTTAACATGTTTAAGATATCCCACAAGGTGGTCAAACCTGGTCAAATGATCTTCCAGTATTAACCTTGGTTGATAAATGTCATTTTGACTTTATAAATAGGTTGACAAAGGGATAAAATTTAATTCATTTCTACTATTTACCTTGCAAATTTTGAGAGCCCAGAGCGAAAAGGAACACAGTGAGGATGGTGATTCCAGTGACAGAGCATCGCGAGGAGATTGTGCGGACATTCAGGTGGCCAGAGGGCTCAGATCCAGCGGTATGTACCCCTGTACCACTTTGTAATTTTCTCATTTTGCGTGTCAATTTTAGGTTTCTAGGATAAACATCAACTATGCCGCAATCATCTACACATTCGATGCATATAATGTGTCGCGACACAAATGACTAGTTAATCGTAGGGTGGGTGAGGCATTGCGATGCATTTGCCTAACCAAGTTGCATATGAGGGTTGGAATGTTGCAATTTTCATTTTGTGCTGCAAATGCATATTTGAGCGATGCATTCACCTTTTTGGGTCACAATTGCCAGAATTCATGATGTAATTGCAATAATGTAACGCATTTGGGCAACCAAGCAACACAACTATCATGTTGTGATGCATTTGAGGATTTTAGAGACACATTCAAATATTTGTGATGCAACTGCTATAACGTGACACATTTGATTGTTTCCCTTACTGAGATCAATTGTGATACTTGTGAAACCCTTAATGCTTTTGATGATGCTAACAGTTGTCTAGAAAGTACTAATATATTGTTCATCTTTTTGTAGAGGTAGCTTGCCTTGATTTACACATGCAAGAGTAGTCCGACAACATTTCAATTTGCTGACTAGTTGAGCTCGCAAGAGCGGTGACGATTGATGTGACTGGGATTATTCTATGTTTCCTACATGCCCGCCATTCGAGAAAATAGGGGATTACTGACTACGCTGTGCGAGCGGTGGCATTCAGAGACTTGTTCATTCCACCTACTAATGGGTGAGGCTACCATTACTCTGGAGGATGTCTACTGGATCCTTCGAGTGCTGATCCGAGGGGAGTGAATCATCTATGAACCTCGTCATGGTGAGTAGACCTTTAAAGCATAATGCTGAGATCAGGGTGAAGGATTGGGCATCCAAGGTTATGAGATTAGGTGGGAGTTCATGGCAAAGCACTATGGTCATTTTGATGCCTTTCTTACGACTCTGATTAGGGGGATCTTGATTCCTAACCGTTAGGGACATGGATTTCCTATTGGTTGGGGAGATGTCCTGGTTGGCATGAGACGTGATAGGATAGTGTATGCTTGGGGTCCTTTCC
>VDFB02049240.1:0-22172 GCA_007258455.2 Sequoia sempervirens | reverse complement strand
CCATTTTCCCATTGCACATACTACACACACACCTTTCTCAACTTCTGAAGAGCAGGAAGAATGTCTTCAATCAATGCATATATCTCATTAACTTTGGTCTACTTCTTTTCAAGTGTTTTTAGGTCCCTATGTCCCACAATCCATTTTAGGTCCTTATATCCCTCCCACCCTACCACTCCCTATCTCCCCCTTCCCTCCCCCTCTCTCCCTCCCTTCACTTACCCTCCCTCTCTACCTAACTCTCTCTATACCTCTCTCACTTTCTTTTCTTGGGAAAATTCATGCACAATAAAAAACCTTATATCTACTTATCTCTCCCATTCCCTCTCTACTTTTCCTATCTCCCTCCTTCCCCCTCTCTCTCCCTCTCACACACAAAAATTCTCTCCACTATCTCTCTCTCCCTCTCCCTAATTCTCTATATACCTTCCTCACCTACCCTACCTCTCTTTATCTCCCTCCTTGCCTCTTTTTCATATCTCTTACTTGAAGCTTTAGATCAACTGCTCCCTAATCAACCTTGAGGAAAACAACATCCTTTCCTTTGATAGTGTTGTCAATGTCTTGAATACTTTTGTGTAGCTTTGCAACCACTTTTTGCTCAAATAGGTAATTTATATCTATCTCTCCCTCCCTCCCTCTCTAATTTTCTCTATCTCCCCCTCTCTCTCCTTCCCTTTTTACTTCTCTTTATCTCACATCTCTCTCTCCCTCCACCCCCTCTATCTCCTCCTTCCACCCACATTCTCTCTCTACTTCTCGCTATCTAACCTATCACTCTATACCTCTTTCTCGCTAGAAAACAATAGAAGACTAAAATTAACCACTTAGAAAAGGAAGTAAAAGATAAGATGAATATTTTATCATCAAAAGAAAAGGAGGTTCATTTTGTTGAGAGAGAGTTGCAATAAAAAAGACATGAAGTTGAGAAAATAAAGACAACAATGGAAGGTGTTGCTTATGAAGAAGGGTGCATTTAGACATTAGAAAATAAGTGCTTGCAAGAATTTGAGGTAGTTCAAAAGTTGAAGACTGATATTAGGCACCTCAAGGCTCAATTAGGAAATGTTTAATTTACCTGTAATGATCCTGTAAAGCATTTTGATAGATCAAAATCCAAAGGTGTTGTTGCACAAAATATAAAAGTTTAAACTACATTAAATGTAAGTTTTGAGGGTGACTTTGATTACACTCATTTTGTGTAAATAACAAAAGGTTTTAATTAAATTAATATTGTTTTCTAAAATTGGAGGTTGGAAAACACTAGGTGTTATGAAACCTGCAACCCACATACTATTGTAAAACCCTCTACACATAATAGCCCTTTGGGTTAGCTACATCATAGGGAGAGGATCATTACACCAAATAGATGTTTAATATCCCTCCTAATGTGATGAAAGGAACTTTCAAAATTTACCACAGCTATTACTTAGAGTAAAAGTTGTGTTTCAATTTCCTCATATGATGGAAAAAGAAATGCACAAAATAACTACAGGTTGGAAAACACAATGGGTTGTGACTGATTGCATTCTTCCTTTTCTAAGTTCAAGGGTGGAGAGCTTGAGGAGGATTTCTAGGTGGGTGATACATAAAACTAATCAATAGAAGAAAAAAATGTTCACATTATTTGTACTGTTGGAAAACACATTGTCCCTTTTCAATTATGTAATGAAGTCCACCTTCAATACATTAAGTCAATACATTATATATTATCATTCTTCTAAAACATTTTTCACCATCACCCTTTATCATACCAACCCGAAAACATTATCCTTTTCCATCCTCCATCCTATAAATCCATTTTGGGTGCCTATTTCCCACAATCAACCATCACATCTCCCCCTCACACTAAGTTCATTTTGGGTCCTTCTATCCCTCTCACCCTACCACTTCCTATATCTGACCTTCCCTCTCTCTCCCTCCCTCTATCCCTCCCACCCTACCACTTCCTATCTCCCTCCTTTCCCCCTCTCTCCCTCACACACACACACAACCTCTCTCTGTCTACCCCTCCTTCCATCCCTCCCACCCTACCACTCCCTATCTCCCTCCTTCCCTCTATCCCTCACACCATACCACTCTCTATACCTATCCCTATCTCTCTCCTTCCCTCTTTCTCTCCCTCCTATCCCTAGAACCCTACCACTTCCTATCTCCCTCCTTCCCTCTCTCTCCCTCCCTCTATTATGATCTAGTGATAACTACTTTAAAATCTTCACAAGCATTGTGATAACCTCTCCCTCCCCTCTCTCTCTCACCACCTCTCTCTACCTCTCCCACCCTACCTAGATCCCTCTCTCTACCTACCTCTCTAATTTTTTCACATTACCTCTCTCTAACTACCTCTCCCTATCTCCCTCCTTCCCTCTCTCTCTCCCTCCTTCCCACACAACCTCTTTCCATCCCTTCCTAATTCCCTCTCTCACTCTAGTTTGCTAAGCCTCAGTTACCTTCTAAATAGAATTATAGTATGGGGTACTAGGGAAAAGTAGAAATTACAACTTTGTTTCCATTGCAAAAGAAGTTCACATTTGAAATCTAAAGTAGAGTTGAAGTCCTAAGATCTTTATCTATTTCAAAATAGAGTTGTGTAGAATGAGCACCATACATTGAAAGAATAAAATTCTATAGGAGAAGGCATCTTAAATAATAATAGGAGAAGGAGGTACTAATTATTAATCAACCTTACTTCTCTCTCTCTCTATACAACCTTAATTCTATGATGAAGGTTGTTTCACTACATCTACCATATCATCCTCCATCTATCTAATATTCATCTATTCTTTTATTTCATTATGAACTACTACTTCCTCTTTCTTCAATTTCTTCATTATAAGGTCTTTCAACACCATCTTTATGTCTCTCTTTGGGTTAATCCATCATCATCGTTGCATTAATCCATTAGGTTAAACCTTAAACCATAAACCATAAACCTAACATATATCATCATTGCATTAATCCATTGCATGAAACTATAAATGATTAATGTTATCCATATTTACACTATAATTGATTAATTGAACAATTGAAGGCTCACTTTTACCATGTAATTGATGCAATCATCATAATTAATAATTTAAAATTTTCCTCAAATGTGTTTATAAGGCATGTGGATAAGATTTTGAAATATTCAAATGCCTTATAAAAGCTATGAATTATTAAAGAGGAAAGTAATAGAGCAACTAGAGTTTTTTTAAACAATGATGGTATCGATAAAGAACTAGTACAAAGGAAAAGTCTCTTTAGAAATATATACAAGACTAAATATAAGTGTTATAAATTCAAACAATGGTATTAAATATATTTTAGCACCAAAAGAGATGGTTGATAAGTTAAAATTGAAAAGGTTAGAATATCCAAGTCTATATAAAATTTCAGAATTGCAGAAATAACATAAGGTACTAGTGAGTGAGCGAGGGAGGGAGAGATAGATTTGAAAAGTAGTTATCACTAGATCATAATAGAGGGAGGGAGAGATATATTTGAAAAGTATTTATCTACCTCTCCCTCCCCCCTCTCTCTTTATACCTCTCCCACCCTACCTTTGTATCTAGATTTACCTACATCTCTCTTTATTCCTTGCACCTTACCTCTCTATACCTACACATATCTCCCTCCCTCTTTCCCTCTCTCTCCCTCCCTCCCTCTCTCTCTCCCTCCTTCCCTCTCTATATCTTCACTCACTCTCTCCCTCTTGACCTACCTTTCTCTCAATCCATCCCACCCACCTCTATTTCTACCTACCTCTTTGTCCTTCCCAACTCCCCCCTTGTATCTACTTCTATCTCCTCTTCCCTCTCTACTTTCCCTATCTCCCATCACTCTCTCTACCTACCTATCCCTCTATTCCTTCAACCTTACCTCTCTTTACCTACCTCTCCATGTCTCTCCCTCCCCCTATCCCTCTATCCCTCTATAGCTCTCTCCACCTATGGGAAGAGGAAGGTTAGGAAGGATGGTGAGAGAGGAGCAATAGAGTGAAGTATAGAGGAATGTATTTATTCCATAGAATTCTTAAGTTCAATATGGACTTTTAGTGAATACATTTTTTTACCAATGTTTTCCATATTTTCATTATAAATGATTAATTGAATAATGAACTGATGAAACTATAAATGATTAATGCTATCCATATTTACACTATAATTGATTAATTAAACAATTGAACAAGGTTGTTTTTTACCATGTAATTGATGTAATCATTGTAATTAATCATTCATAATTTTCCTCAAATGTGTCTATAAGGCATGTGGATGAGAGTTTGAAATATTCAAATTCCTTATAGAAGCTATGAATTATTAAAGAAGAAAGTGATAGAACAACTATAGTTTTTTAAAACAATGATGGTATTGATGAAGATCTAGTACAAAGGAGAAGTCTCTTTAGAAATATATACAAGAATAAATATAAGTTCTATAAATTCATCATAAACAATGGTAGAAAAGAGATGTAGATAAAGATCAAGAAAGTAGAGAGGGAAGGGGAGAGAGAAGTAGATAGAGGGGGAAAGTTGGGAAGGAGGGAGATGTAGGTAGAAAGAGAGGTGGGATGGGATGGATTAAGGGAAAGGTAGGTAGAGAGGGATAGAGTGAGTGGAGATAGAAATAGGGAGGGAGGGAGAGAGAGGGAAAGAGGGAGGTGTAGGAAGAGAGGTAAGGGTGTGTGTAAGGGAGTGAGGGAAGGAGGGAGATAGGGGGTGGTAGGGTGGGAGGGATAGAAGGACCCAAAATAGACTTAGTAGGAGGGGGAGATGTGATGGTGGATTATGGGACATAGGCACCCAAATTGGATTTATAGCTTCAAGGAGGGATAGGGATACTATTTTTGGATAGGGATAGGGATAATTTTTTGAGCTAGTATAATGGAGGGGGATGGTGACAAATGGTTTGGAAGAATGATAACACATAATGTATTTACTTAAGAGATTCTTCCTTCTCTTGAGAAGTTGAAATGGAAAAGGAATGTAAAGAAGTAGACCAAAGTGAATGAGATAGATAGTGTATTGACTGGAGAGATTTTTCCCACTCTTGAGAAGTTGAGGAAGGTGCATGCGTAGTATGTGCAATGGGAAAATGGCAATGTAGAAGTGGATAAAGTCAAGAGGTTTTATGTTGCATATGAATTTGTGCAAGTAAAGAATGTGAGAGATGATGTTATAAGTGGAGTTAAACAAATGAACTCAAAGATTCTTGAACTTAAGAATTCCATAGAACAAATACAATTGGAAATAGATAACAAGGAAAAGGAAAAATCATATCTAAGTGCTTAAAAAGAGAATCAGTTGGGTGGAGACATGAAAGGATTATCTAAAAAGGTAGACAAGTCTTGTGAAAAACTTGTTAAAAGAAACATCTACATTCTCTAATCATAAAGACACTATCAAAGCTAAGAAAAAAGTGGCTACAAAGCTACATAAAAGTATTCAATACATTGAAAACTCTATCCAAGAAAGGGATGTTTCTATCCTAAGGGTTGATGAGGGAGTAGTTGATCTAAAGATTCTAGTAAAAGATGAAAAAATGTTAGAAGATCATGACAATGAATAGTAGGGCCCGTGTTAACTGGTAAGAGCAATGGAGATGAGGAAAAATTTGTGTTGCATCTTTTCCTCACTCTCTCTACCTACCTCTTCCTCTATTCCTTCAACCTTACCTCCCTCTACCTACCTCTCCATGTCTCCCTTATTTTAGGCTAATATGCATCTAAGAATGAAGACAATGTTATACTAAATGCCAAATACAACAATCTCTTATTACATAAGCCACAATCTCTCCTTCCCTCTTTCTCTCCCTCCTATTCCTCCCACCCTACCACTTCCTATATCCCTCCTTCCCTCTCTCTCTCCCTCTCAAGTCTCTCTCTCATTCTCCATCTCCCTCTTAGGTCTTTCTCTCTCCCTCTTAGGTCTCTCTATCTCTCATTGTCCATCTTCATCTTAGGTCTCTCTGTCTTTCACTCTCCATCTTCCTCTTAGGTCGAGCTCTCTCTCTCTCTCCCTCCATCCCTTTCCCTCTCTCTCTCTCTCTCTCTCTCTCTCTCTCTCAGGTATCTCCCACTCCCTCTCTCTCTGGTCTCTCCCACTTCCTCTCTCTTAGGTCCTTTGGGATTTAAAACCACTACTTCGATACATGTGATAAAATTGTGACTAGAGAATCTATTTAAGGATTATCCAACCATACAACCAATTGCACAAATGCTCATTGTAGAATTCGATGACATAATAAATTAATAAAAATATGAATTCATATAATTGCATTTACTATCTTGTCTTAAGGGCTTACAACATGAGACCTCAACCTTTAATGAATCACATATGTACAACCACTATATAGAATATAATATTTTGAGTTGATATGTGATGTAATATTCTTCACAATGTGCTACTAAACTTCACCAATATTAACAAAAATATATCTTTTGGAGCTATTAAAAAATCACCTTTGAGTGATGACCAATGATATTTATATAGAGAGTGAATCCATTTATTATTTAGACTGTAAAGAACTTATGATGGTGATCCTTGAGACCTTAATACATGACAAAAAATAGAATTAGTGATAGTAGATTTCCACAATCCATGTATATTATTGCATAAAATTTTTGGATTAGATTGTGTCTGAATTTTTGACATCAACGTTTCGAATCACACTCTATGATTCATTTTTCATCCTTATACTCTTTTATCCTGATGATGAATCACAGACTGTGATTCGAAATGTTGATGCAAAAAATTCAGACACAATCTAATCCAAAAAATTTATGCAATAAAAAATAGAATAATAATTTCACTACCATACCTTAATGGTAATAAAAAATAACAATAATTTCTAAAGAGGGTGTATTGTACTGTCCCTTGTCAATTATATCCTAACTAATAGGGGACAATGTGTTTTCCAACGAGGGATAGTATGTTTTCCAACATGGGAAATATGATTGAAACAAAAAATGCTCACATTGTTTTGCAGTGTTGGAAAACACACTGTCCTTGTGTAGGAAAAGTGGACAGGGAACATCATTATAATGTAAGATGTCTAGAAATAACTAACAGGGGACAGTGTGTTTTCCAACAGGGGACAGTGTGTTTTCCATTAGGGGACAATGTGTTTTCCAACATTAGAAATAACTAACATGGGACAGTGTGTTTTCTAACATTGGAAATAACTAACAAGGGATAGTGTGTTTTCCAATAGGGGACAATGTGTTTTCCAATAGGGGACAGTGTGTTTTCCAACATGGGATAGTGTGTTTTCCAACATGGGACAGTGTGTTTTCTAACAGGGAACCAAAAAAAGGTCACATTATTTGCAGTGTTAGAAAACACACTGTCCCTTGTTAATTGTTTCCTTATGAATTTGCAGTGTTGGAAAACACACTGTCCCTTGTTAGTTATGTAATGAATTTCACCTTCAAATTTTAGAACAACTCTTTGGTTATAGTAAAAATGACATTTCACTTTCTTGATATGATTGGAACAAAAAAATGCTCACATTGTTTGCAGTTTTGGAAAACACATTGTCCCTAGAAAAGTGGATAGGGGACATCATTAGAATGTAAGATGTCTAGAAATAACTAATAGGGGATAGTGCATTTTCCAACAGGGGACAATGTGTTTTCCATCAAGGCACAGTGTGTTTTCCAACAGGGGATAGTGTGTTTTCCAATAGGGGACAGTGTATTTTCCAACAAGTAACAAAAAATGTTCACATTATTTGCAGTGTTAGAAAACACATTGCCCCTCGTCAATTATTTCCTTATGAATTTGCAGTGTTGGAAAACACTGCCCCTTGTCAGTTATGTAATGAAGTCCACCTTCAAATTTTAGAACGACTCTTTGGTTACAGTAAAAATGACATTTCACTTTCTCGATATGATTGGAACAAAAAAATGCTCACATTGTTTGCAGTGTTGGAAAACACATTGTCCCCTGTGTAGGAAAAGTGGATAAGGGACATCATTAGAATGTAAGATGTCTAGAAATAACTAACAGGGGATAGTGTGTTTTCCAACAAGGGATAACGTGTTTTCCATCAGGGGACAGTGTGTTTTCCAATAGGGGACATTGTGTTTTCCATCAGGGGACAGTGTGTTTTCCAACAAGGGATAGTGTGTTTTCCAATAGGGGACAGTGTTTTTTCCAACAGGGGACAGTGTTTTTTCCAACATTGGAAATAACTAACAAGGGAAAGTGTGTTTTCCAACAGGGAACAAAAAATGCTCACATTATTTGCAGTGTTGGAAAACACAGTGTCCCTTGTCAATTATTTCCTTATGAATTTGCAGTGTTGGAAAACACATTGTCCCTTGTCACTTATGTAATGAAGACCACCTTCAAATTTTATAACAACTATTTGGTTACAGTGAAAATGACATTTCACTTTCTTGATATGATTGGAACAAAAAAATGCTCACATTGTTTGTAGTGTTGGAAAACACACTGTGAAGTTTGCTCCCTCTATCCAAATTGAGTGCCAACCTGTTAAGACATCCAAAATCCACAACAAATTTATATAGCTAAATAAAAGGCTTTGAAACAAAGATTCATAATTGTAACCATAAACTTTGAAAAATTGAAAAATATAACATCTCCTCTAGTCACATAGATCTCTTTATAAAGTTTCTTCACTAGTCATGCTACTCACTTTCTATTTATAAGTCTGCTCTCTACATCAATAAAGGAAACACATTATCAAAAGGTGTGAATAAACATGAATTATCATTTTGGCATTTGATATGGCCATAATAGAAGATGCATATATTGCGGCCAAGAATTGGAGAAAAGTTTCAATAATATTAAATTTCAAACATTAGTTTGAACTCATGAGATTGAGGACCTAGCTTATGAGATCAAACACACTAGAACTAATTTGAAGTTAGCTGGACAGTAAGCAAATCATAGATCAAACAAGTTAAATGGTTAAAGGGTGAGAGTGACCCTCTTTGTCGTGGAAAGATTAGCGCTCTCACAAAATTCAAGAATCGACCTGAGTTGGTTACAAAAAGGTTGGTGCTCATTGAATTCAAGTCAACCATGAATATGAAAAATATAATATCCTTAATAGAAACTTTGAATCAAATATATCATTTGTTTAGATTTAACTTGAAATAAATTAAAAATGTCTTCTATAAACTCTGAAAATCTCAAACAATGGGGTAGAAAAAATCAAGAAAAAAATATTATTTAAAACATAATAAAACATGAAAAGAGATAACTGATTGACAACTATAGAGAATAGATGGAAATTCTCAATGCTCTTAGAGATATTTAAGTGTCTCCAAAATTGATGTGATTGTAAGATAGAAATTGCAAGTGCGTAAAGGGATTCTATGCACAAGTGTACACTCCACCAATTGTGTGTATTCCAAAATTGTCAAAATCATAAAGCCCTAGGACATAACTATTAACATCTTCAAAAGGAACTAGCTTGTTTGCTATTACATTAAGTAGAATACAATGTAAAAACTAAATTCTACTCAAGGAAGCATACTTGACTAGGCTATAAATATATTTGTAATGCATAAATTCAAATTACAACTAATATCAGTAGCTTTGGTTCATCCAAAATAGTCTTGTTTCAATGAGAGTGTTGCAATTAAGTGGTAATAGTTGACAATGGAGATGAAATCAGCTACACTAGCAAACATGAATTAAGCAATTAATTTACACAGTAATGGTTTCCCTAGTAAATGATAGATTAATAGATTAAGATAACAAGAGATTTAAACAACTGGGCAAGAATTGTACCTTCGGTCATGATCCATAGCTATCAATGTAGTTAAATTGATAGTTGACTATTAAACAATTGATCTACAAAGAGATATTTTCCATGATTGTGATCATTTAGGGTTATTTAGGAAGTTATAATAAGCATTCAAAGTAATCGTTATTATTATGATGTATACTATCAATAATAAAATATGTGCACATTTTATCTTTTATATGGTTTGTCTCTAAAACCTATAGTATGCCTGAATATGAATCTCAACGTGAATGGCCTACGCATGTTCCCAACTACACAACTACACAATTATTACTATCACAGATTGAAGATTCTTATAAAATGATAAAATTAGACACAATTATAACATTGCAAAACTAAAACCCACAACAGTTGCATACAATATATGTCTTTTCTTAAAAGGGGCCAAAAACATTATATGAATACAATATTTGGTATTCTTTTTAAAGCACAAAAATTTGTGCATGCAATTTTTTTGGGGGACAAAAATTGTGTATACAACATGGTCTTTGGAAACGACTTATATACTCACAGATATATCTGATATAGATTCAACCAGCCTTCAACATTATTCTGAGATCTGAGATCAGTCGCTATGAACTTTTTGATTGGACAAATGTAAAATGTGGTGGAGAAAAGCGTCCAATTCCTTGTGAGAGGATTCCAAACTTGACCTTAAAAACTGCTTTAAACACTTGGCTTTCTCCCTCATTTTCAACCCTTGTTCACTTTCCATCAATATTTTCACTCCTTTGAACATCCCCAAGGATAACACCTGAAGATTTCATGATACATTCACGCATCATTAGCCTACACTCTAGAGGAAAATGTGATTGTTTTGATTGCACCGATAGATAAGAAATTCGAGGAAGCCCTTCAATTGATTAAATATATACAAACAACTTTACAAAACATCCCATGGAGAACTTACATTGATGTTACAAGCTAGAAAGACAGGACAAAACGAAAGCTTGAGTCTCAACACCATCTCGTCTGAATCCTTTAAAAATAACTCATCCCCGTTTCACAAATCCTCATAAAAGAAGCAAAAAGAATTCACATTTTGAAAAATAGTGGTGTGAAAAGAATCCCCTGTTTAGAGTATTCACCTAAACCCATGACTGCATATAACCTCGTTTCAGACTAGGAACTGAGGACCTTCACAAAAAAATACAGATCCTGATCACAAGCAATGTCCAATGTCAAGTAATTTGAGAGAAATGACATCTGTGTACCTTGATTTTCCTTTTATAAATTCTGGCGACAACTCCAACATCTAGCACAGGCGTTTTCCCACACGATTTTTTAACCTGGATCATAACAAGAATGAGTCAGCGTTTTCAACATGAAGAATGAGTAATAATATACACGCAAAAATTTGGAAGGATCTGAAAAGGTGTAGGAGATCAACCATGATTTTAGGGAGATAAATATGATGAAATGAGGGGGAAAATTAAAGATAAATTGAAACATGCATACATAAGTTAGGGGATTCTATTCAATTTTTTGAATTGAGATAAGCAAGAAAGTATCATTAAATAATATGACATTGACCTTTATAGAGATTCTCAATACTGTAAAAACATCAAACTCAAAATCCAAGGTTTGCATAATTTACTTTCAATTATAGTAGTGAATAGAAATAAAAATAGTTTTTTTTAGAAATTCAAGTTTGAGAATTATAAAAATGATCAATATGATAAATTATTCTAGATTAATTAGTTGACTGAAAAAATATTATGCAAATATCTTACAGAAGTTTGAAAGAAAAGTTGGAGTACTTAGCTTTGTTTGCAATGTGGAGATATTTTACTATAAATTGTTTTATGTGAGTCAATCCTACTTTCTATTACTAGATTTAAATCTATGATGCTCTAAAAGACTTATTAATGACATATTCTTTGTCAATATCTAATCCGACACCTATCACTTTGACCTCCAATTTACAATTCTAGCCTTTTTCTATAGAAATGACTACTACAGTTTTTGTCTTGATGAATTTATCCGCCTCTATTGTATATACTTGGTCATGTCAAAAAGCATTGGTACAATACATGCTTTTGCATAGATAAAATTCTCTAATTTATGTATCTTTAAAATAAATTAGCATTTATCCTTCAATACAATATTTTAATACTAGAAATTGAATATTTCATACTCAAATTGATAAGTACTACATATTTGATAAATTCCAGATTTTGCAGCCCCTGCAATGAAATGATTCTTGACCAAATTAGATCAAAAGAGATCAGAGGGACTTCTATCATGGACTTCTATCATTATGTGACAGAGTCACTGACATTTGGAAACTGTAGGCAGATTGTTGAATATCTTTAATCCATTGAAAATATAAACAAGCATCATACATAAAAATTTCAAGTGAAGAATGGTGGAACCCAATTTTTATAGTCTCAGTCAACAATAGTGACCATCAGATAATACAAACCAAATTAATTTATATTCTTCAAATATATCACAAGACAAGCAAGCATAACATTTATAGCATCCAAATGAAATGGATACAAAGTCACAAAAAATATTATACTAATTTTATAAAATCAGTTTTTCATCATACAAGATGAAGTACCAATGTAATTTAAAGATGAAGTACTAATGTAATCTATAAAATATGCTTATGTTTGCTTATGTCTATTTACATAGAATTAATACTGTTAAACGCACAGTAAAATGCATATTGATATTGAAAAGCTTGGCACTATGTTCTCGAAATCCTTATCATGTACACGAATTTGATTGTTGTTGCTGGCTTTGTTGAGAGAAGAGAATAGTTACTCATGAGCATGTGATCCCTGAAGCAGTCCATCTCTGATCTGCTCAGCAACATCACGAACTGCACCAGGCCCATGGGGTATGAACACTGATGAAGACTTGGAATGTGCTCCAATCTCTTTCATTGTATCGAAATACTGTGTCACCAACACCATATCCATCACATCCTTTGCACTTGTACCAGGCACATTCCTTGAGAAAGCAATTACACTCTCTCTTAACCCATCCACAATTGCTTGCCTCTGCCGAGCAATGCCAAGTCCTGACAGATACTTTGATTCAGCTTCACCTTCTGCTCTCTTGATTTGTAAAATTTTCTCTGCCTCTGCTTTTTCTTGTGTTGCTACTCTCATTCTTGCAGCTGACATAAAACAAGGAAATGAATGGTCATAAAATAGAAACAATATTTAAACTAAACAGGAACAAAATATGAAAAAAGTTGAGGATAGTGAGTTGGGTTTCCTACTCTTAGATACAAAAGTGTGCAAAACAATTGGTCATGGATTTTGGAAACTGGTAGCAGCTACATTCTTTAAGAATTGGTTTCAAGATGAATTTAATATATTTTAAGTGTTCCTCTTTTGTGAGGATCTCCTGCTTGGGAACAATTGAATAATTGAGGACAGCCGCAAACTGATTGTGGCATGTCAGAACTGTTGATCCTTATAGATTTGTGTGGAAAACAGAGTGTAAGCTCAAGCCTATAAAACATGTAGGTTGGAAAACAGTATGTAATCCTGAGCTTATAAAAACAAAAAGTAGGACCTAGGTTGGTCAAGGAAAGAAGATGTTAAGGCAAAAACAAGCATTTTTTAATCAAAGGTAAAAAAAAATTGTCTAGTTTTAAGAGAAACCTCTGTTTTAAAATTGATGTGACTTTTCTATTTACTAAAATTGAATGCATATGCCAACAATCTCCAAAATCAGTAAACTGAAAGGACATGTAATACTGAACATAAAAGACCAATTTGACTTCTTGCCTGCATTTATTTCATTCATTGCTCTCTTCACAAGCACATCAGGTTCTATATCTACAATAAGCGTTTGCACTATCTCATATCCATAGTTTGACATAGCCTGTAGTCATAAATAAGCAAAATTGAATCATAAATCATAAAGCATTCAAATTTGTTTAATAGTTGCTTCTTGTAAAACAGATATTAGGAAACATCAAAGGATACAAATTTTAGAATAATAAAATGATTCATTTTGTGTAAATATTTAAGAGATATTTTACTGCAACCAGTTGGCAATAAAAATCAAATGGACTTAAAAAGCCCAACCTTTTCAAGTTCATCTTCAACAGCTTTAGCAACCTCACTTTTTTGCTCAAAGACATCATCCAGATTCATCTTTGGGACACTTGAACGGACAACTGCAAATCAAACATGGAAACAGGGTAGTGAGCCTCAATCCTTTTTCATAATTTAAAATTTGTTCGTCAGGGTTTTTCTTCTTTAATTGTCTTCCATCAAATAAGAAAAACAGAGTAACAGATGATTCCAAGATTAAAGTGGTCAAAGCTCTATATTAAAGTAATATCATATATTTGAAAGTTTATGTTTCACAAAGTTACCATGCATTCCATAAATGGCAATTCTATTGAATTATATTATCAAGTGCAAAATCTGATACGGGTTAGAGATTTTCTTTTTATTTAGTATTCTAAAAATCGGTGAGCTATTTCCTAACTATATCTGTACAAATTGTTCATTTACAATCATCCTCTGAATTTCATTTTTCAGAATAAATCACTGTGAGATAAACTTTACCATCAAATACATATGCCTGAATTTGTCCCCTTGTATCACTCAGCTTATAAAAAGCCTCACTAGCCTTTTCTGCAAGGGCGCGGTATTGAACAGAGGCCACCACAGTCACAAAAACATTATCCTGTAACAATTCGAAAAACATATTACTCTCTAAATACAAACATAATCCTTTTTAAGAAGCTTCTACATTCTTATTAATAAATTTAAGACCAAAATCAAAACCTCTTCTTACAAAGATGTAAATATGATTAAAAAAACCTAAACCCTTATAAACAACTATTCCAGAATTTCATTTTTAAATAAAAGAAACTGAAGAGATTTAAAAAACCCAGAACACATACTTTGGTCTTTGTTTCACAGCGGACATCCAGTTTCTGTACTCTTAAGGAAAGATGACCTCTGATTTGGGTTCCACAAACCCATGGCACAAAGTGGCATCCTGGCTCTAGCACTTCCTCATACTTTCCAAATCTCTCTGTCATGGCCATTGTTGACTGGTCCACTTTTACACAGCACAATAACTGACCCATTTTGTTATCCCTGCATTCAAATGAAAAGTCACAACATGCACAGAAATTTTATCAACACGATGAACTTGTGACCGTAAACATTCAGAACTTCAAATTGAAGGGCAAAATCTTATCACCTAAAATGTAACTCAGAGGAGTTTTCCAAAACTATTTAGTATCTTACGCTGCAATAAATTCAGAGATTTCCTATATACCTAAAGATACTTCTACACTTGCGCAAAGATGAGAATGTATGACTGTGGAACGCCGGCGTTTTTGTCGATGCAGGCTTTTTCCCTAAAACCATGCAGATTGACATTTAAGGAGAAGGATGAAGACGTTAATCTCAACCATTCTCTATTTCTATTTTTAAAAAGGATTTTTATTTTAAAAACAAATAAAATATTGATAAGATTGAAGAAAAAAATAAAATGATGTTTTATTTTAATTTTAATTGCTTTTAAAAAAAATGATTTAGCACTTTAAAAATATGTTTTTTTTTGTTTTTAAAAATAAATAAAAGCAGGTTTTTTGTTTAAAAAAAAGAAAAAGAAGTTGATATGATTGAAATAAAAAATAGAATTATATTTTATTACTATTCAATTCTAACAAGTGTCACACGTAGTGGCTAGTACTTGCCTTTATAATATTGTAATTACGCTCAAAGGCGTCTCCTATTTGAACTTGAGAAGCTCATTTTGCCTATGAGTCTCATTCTCAGGCAGGCAAGAAGGTTGAACGCATCTCGGTCGTTCATCATTTTTCACCTTTCTTTTGCTTTCCCCATCGCTATCCGTCTTTACAATCGGTCTCGTTGTGCAACTGGCTTGTTCACGCCTTCCAACGTTAGGAATAGCCTCAGGGATGGATTTTGCAGAGGTGGAAATCCCTTGCCCAATATCGATGTCTGCAATTCTGCAAGACAATTGCATCGTTCATAGTTGTTCGTTTTTGCCGGTTTCGTGAAAAAGAAAAGAAAAGGAAAGGTAGTTCCTAATGTTTTTACTACAATATATGGTTGTTTATCAACATCATTGACATCAATACATTATGCTATCGGTGATAGAGATACATTGATTTTTCCCTCATTTTTGTTTTTCGCTTTGCTTCACTGCACCCTTTATTACTATGATTATACCATTATATTTATCAATATTGATTTTATATTATATTTTTGTCATAAATAATTTTTTAATACAAAATAAAGATAAATTTGTAAAAAATAATTAAATACATTTATTTTGGTTATATAAAATTCTATTATATATTATACTATATAAAATATAAATATAAATATTTAATACAATATAAATAATATTTAGTATCAATAACGACATTCTCTTAATTATTAGTTTTTAGGGTTAATAAATTTTAATTATTATTGTTTAAGATTAAATATATAAAAAAATTATATAAACTAGCATACCTATATTTTAAAAATACATGTAAAGTACGTCGAAAGATATCCTTCTCAAGACGTCTATTTTTAATCAATTAACCCTTAACTCAAATTGAAGCTTAACTCTAACCATAAAGCTATTTGAACCCTAATCGGAACCCTATGTCAAGTTGGTTTGGATTACTGGGTCATAGACAAGGACAAATTCCCTAGAAGAGTGTCTTTCAAGTTTGAAAAAGTGTAGATGGAAAACCCAAACTTAAAAATGGTTGTCACTAACTCCTGGCTCACCCAAATAGTTGATCATTGCACTAAGATGTGCATATTCAACAAAAAGTTAAAATTCATAAAACTTAGAGTGAAAGAGTGGAATATTGATTTTTTATTAAATCATAATCTTGATTTAGTCATAACTATAATTGAATCATAACTCTAATTGAATCAAAAGCACTCTCATGTAAGGTGGGCACATTTTTCAATCCCTTCTTCCACCATCCAATCCTCCACTCACTCATTTCTATCCATTTAACTCCACTTTATCCATACATTCTCATTATCATATATTTACTATAATTAGCTTTCTATTACACTTGTGTCCACACATATTCCTATATATTTTATGCCAAAGGCGTATCCAATTTGAGAGAGATCAAAATAAAATTTGAAATCAACGGTTGGCCTCTTTCCACAGCACCTGGCCAACAATTGAAAACAAGTGCACTGTCGATCTTATTAGTTTTCCACTATTTTTTGGCCACTTAATGGTGTCGCTAGCCCACCCACACACAACTTAAATTCCCGCGCTATAGAAGTTAGCTACTATAGGATAAGAAGACATGGGTTTCCAAAGCTTGTTGCACTGTTTCACTGTATGCAAAAAAACAAAAAATGCACAAAATGGGTATGTTGAAAAGGTTTTAGAATCTTTCAAACAAATGCAATTGGCAGGTGTAAAGCTAGAGTCCTCAGCCATTGCCAACATCCTCCCTTCCTGTGTCGAAATGGGAGCTTTTGAACAGGCTATGCACACCATTCATAGGATAAAAGATAGAGGGGTTTCGTAAGATGATGTATTCACAACTGCCTTGGTAGACATGTATGCAAAATGCAGATGGACAGACAAGGCACATGAACTGTTTGAGTTAATGCTGCAAAGAAATGAGTTCTCATGGAATTCCCTGATTGCAGGATATTCACAAAATGGATTTGTTGAAAAGGCTTTAGAAACTTTCAAGCATATGAGGTTGATGGGCTTAAAGCCACACTCTACAACCTTTGCCAGCATCCTTGCAGCTTGTGTTGAATGGGAGCTTTGGAATAGGGTATGGACATCCATCAAAACATCTAAAGGATAGAGGAATTTGGTCAGATGTAGTCACAACCAGAGCGGTAAACATATGTGCAAAATGTGCAAGCATAGACAAGGCACACGAACTGTTTGACAATGTGCCTCAAAAGAAATTTGGTCACATTGAATGCTATGATTGCAAAACACGAACAAAATGGATTTGTTGACAAAGATTAAGAAACTTTCAAGAAAATCAAATCGGTAGTTGTAAAGCCAACATTCTCCCCGCTTGTCCCAAAATGGGAGTTTTGGAACACAGTATAGATTTGATGGAAGGGGGAATTTTGTCAAATAATATAGTTGGAAATGCTTTGATATACATGTATGGAAAATGTAAAGTATAGATGAGGCTTGTGAACTGTTTAAAAAAGTGCATCAAAGAAATGAGGCGTTGTTTGTAGGATATGCACAAAATGGATTTTGCAAGGATGTTCTCATAATATTTGAAATAATGAAGCACTCTCAAAAATATCATAACAATATAAGCTTTTCTTGTGTTCTTTGTGTATGTAGCCATTCAGGTTTAGTAGATGAATGTTTATATATTTCAATAAGATGAGTAACCCTTATTGCATTACACTTAAACTTGATCATTGTGTGTATGGTTGAGGTTCTTTCCTATGTTGAGTACATCAAGAACACCCTAAACTTTATGATTAAGATGCCAATTAAACATGTGATGGTTGTGTGGATGTGTTTTCTTGGTCCTTACAGATCACATATGGATATAGGTTTTAGAGTATTTACAATGATGTTACCTTTTTACTTGGATCCGAAAAAAATTGTGACTTATCGTTTGCTCTTAAAAATCTATGTAGATGTGGGAAGGTTGTACATATCCCACAATCATTGCAGCCCATGAGATGACATCTTTTTCAAAACTTCAAGTATTATGTTAAACAGTTCATGTGCCTTGTTAATGCTTCCACTTTTTGTATGCATGTCTACTATGACAGTTGCGACTATAATATTTGACAAATTATCTCTCTCTATACCTCTCCCCTATTTTTATATCTCTCTCTTTCTCAAGTCCTCTCTTTGTTTTTTAAGTCTCACTCTATTTTTTCCTCTATCTCCTTAGCCCCCCCTCTCTCACACTCTTCCCCCCTCTATCTCTCCCTCTTTCTTATGGATCCCTCCCTCTCTCTCTATTGCAACATAACATGAGCTTGTTGGTAATGGAGCTCATTTAGAGGTTTTGTTTCGGTCATGTTTGGATTCCTATAAAAAGATGCATGGTTTATTTGAAGCTCACTTCTCCATTAAAACTTTTGTTGCACAAAAAAATCATTTTCTAAATGGCTTGCCAATTGACCTTTGCAAAATGTTTGCAAAAAAATAGACCCATTTTTTCCTAATTGACCTTCCAAAACTCTTCAGCGTACCCATTGCACACCAAGGTGTGATTTCTAGTTTCACACCATCTTGAAAAGGAACCAATTGGAAATCCTATGCATTGCAAGGAACATCATCCTAAGAATCTTTTCTTTGGAGCACAAATATAAACTTGTGTTTGCATCAAATCATTCTATGACATAGAAGATTATAAATAGTTTTTGGAAATTTTTACCACTAAGCTATTCTAAGCAAGGGGTCCATCTAGGAGAATCTAGCTCAAAGTGCAAGCATCACAATTATACACAATTTATAGACCTATCAAAACATTCCCATAATAGACAAGATCAAATCTTACAAAACACATGTTATTTATAAATAATGTATATTTTCAATTTACCACAACTAAAAAAACTCTACATTATATCAAACTTATTCTTCAACATTAATCCTTAAAAACTAAACTCTTACTCTTTTACATTTAATTTTTTAAACTCCTAAAATAATAATTTAACTATTTTACCTAATTCATTTTGTTTTCATAATTGTTGCATGACATTTCCAACAATCCTCGCACATCAAAGAGATACTCCTCTTTAACTACCATCTTTGAATCACAAGCCTAAAAAAGGTGCGAGAAGAATTTATATTTTAAATCTTATAAATTTATATTTCTATTTGAATTTATATTTTAAATCTTATAAATTTATATTTATATTTATATTTTAAATCTTATAAATTTATATTTTTATTTCTATTTCTGTTTATATTTTAAATCTTATATAGATTCATATTTCTATTTATATTTTAAATATTATAAATTTATATTTCTATTTGAATTTATATTTTAAATCTTATAAATTTATATTTCTATTTATATTTTAAATCTTATAAATTTATATTTTAAATCTTATAAATTTATATTTCTATTTATATTTTAAATCTTATAGATTTATATTTTTATTTGAATTTATATTTTAAATCTTATACATTTATATTTCTATTTGAAAAAATATTTTTAATCTAATGCAAATAACACATGAAAATTAATAATGAGTAAATGTTTCACTTAAATATTGGATGATCATTTAAATTATTTTTAAAAAGTAACATTATTAAAACTATAAGACAAAGGAAAAAGAACTACATCCTACATAAAAATACACTATTTACTAATATATACTAATACAAAATGTTAAAAATAATTTATATTTTAAATCTTATAAATTTAAATTCAAGTAAATTATAAGTAATTTAATTTTACTCTTAAAAAAAACTAAATTCAGCATTTGTTAATTTGCTTCATTCACCTAATTTTTAGTGGAAAATAAATTACAACCATTTTAGTATAAAAAAATGTGTAGCAAACAATCTATTCAACACCTATAATATAAGTAAAATAAAATAATCCTTAAATAGGTCTAAATTAAAAAGTAAAATAACTCTAAAGTTAATAAAAGAACTTCAAAGTAATAAAATAACCTAATTATAATATTAATTGAATTTTATTTACAACTATTTTCATTTTTCTGAATTTTATTTACATTTTAAAAGAGAATACTTGTTAACCCACCAAAACTATATGAAATCAGCAATATAATGTATTAGTATCACATGTTATAAATGAAAACATATTAGTTTAATTAAAATATATCATTAAATTATAAATGGTAGTATACCATTTTTCTCAATTAAGTTTAAACCCACACTTTCTTTATTCTTTTGTGATTTAATCCTATTTATTGGTTGGCTTGTAGGTCTATGTTTCTACATGAACTATTGAGCTTGTAGATGTTTTTATATGCTTTGCTATTGTGTTTGGACTCAAAACCCTTTTCATGGTTTTTTAATAATAAAAAAATTAAAAAGACATCTTATAGAATATTTAATATATATGTTTATAACCTATTAAATTTGTTTATAAAACTTCAAAAAATATTTTTTAATTTTCCAATATTTAATCATTTAAATTCTTTTCATACTAAAATATTAATTAATTTTTAACCAATTTACAATATTAATTATCCACCAAAGATATATTTTTTAAAACAATAAAAATATTATAATGAAAGCACTAAAATTTGAATGTAAAATTACTTACAACTCTTACCTTATCACTATATATACAATTAAAATTTTAAAAGAAGCTTGGGAAGAAATATAATTAAATATTTACATTTGAAAAGAATTAAATTTTATAAGATTGGTTGAGTCCAATTTAATTAAATACATTTGATTCAACATAAATTATATTCTAGATTAATTAGCTCATAATTATGAATGGTGAATCAAATAAAAGTATTTTTTTCTTTAGAAAGAGAGATAGAAGATAATATTAATATGCTATTGAAAGTTGTATATTCAAGAATAGTTATAATGGATCTCTATTTGTAATTCACTTTTTAACCAAAATAGTTTTACAATTATGGTGTAGATTTACTCCATATATGTAGGTGATTTTTTGAGCATTCATGACTATCTAGTATTTCAAATTTAAACACTAATATGTACAATTAAGTAATTTATATTCAAATTATGATATCTGAAGGTCTCTTGATTGATATTAGAAGAGTAGTATACATCATCACTCAAATATCACAACTCTAAAGTATCCATACAAAAGTCAGCAACAATGCATGAAACATATTTTTCATTGATTGTACTATTGCAAAACTTTGTTACAAAAGATAGCTCGAAGTAAAAAGCATTCATCCATTTTTATTTTTTATTATTATTTTTTCTACTCTCTATACATATTGTTCTATATTTTTAACAGAATTTTGAAAACTTTCATCTTCACCATAGGTATTAACAAAATGATAATGGCACTGGCATTGAAGTTATCTAGACCAGCTAACAACTATTTTTTTTTCTTCTCAACATCTCCTATAAAACAATGGACTCTTAAGTATCTTCTGATATCCTATACTACAATTAATTGGATCCCATATTTAGTTGGGGATCTAGATAATGTTGGGAAAAATAAAATAAAATATCTATGAATCAGACTCAGAATTGGTGCATCCCCTGGTGTTGTGTACCTTCATGTAGACAAAAAGGATTGCATTAGAACATTTTTCACTTTCATAAAGTCTGAGCTCGTGGAATGTGAGACAATGAACCAGACTGAGTATCATGATAAATATATTACCAAGCTCTTGATGCTGGAACGACTCTCTTTCCTAGGAACTCCTGCATAACCCTGTATATTGGCAGTTTAACCAATTGTTGCCAAATAAGACATTCATCAATATAGGACATTTCACCCACCTATACCATCCA
>VDFB02049239.1:0-24239 GCA_007258455.2 Sequoia sempervirens | reverse complement strand
TGGAAGGGTGAGATCCAAGACTTGGAATTTTGTCTCCATAACTATTGGGCCAATTCTGATAGGAAGTGTTACCACCCCCTTTTATTTCATTCCTCATCATCATAAGCCTTAATGGCAATGCTTTTGGTTGTTTCCACACATGCTTCCGAGAAACCTAATGCCTTATAAATTTTAAAGTGAAAATATTTAACCTTGCTCCTTTGTCTACTAGAACTCTTCTAGCTTTGGTTTTGTCAAAAAGGACTTCAAGATGTAATGAGTCATTATGATTTGTCTTCTCAGTTGCATAGTCTTGTTTGGAGAAGGTGGCATGATGATTATTGGTCAAGTAGCCTACCATTTCTTGGAAATTATTGACATTGAGATCATTAGGGACAATCACACTTTGTAAAGCCTTGTGTAGAATGGATTGATGTTCAGGGGAGATACGTAACAATTCCAAGATGGAGATTTGGGCTGAGGTCTTCCCAACTGATCAAGTAATTTATACTGCAACTTGGAAGTCTATGGTGTTTGATGTGATGGAGGGCCTTAGATGGTGATCTTTGTCTGACAAGTGTTAACAACACACTCAAGAGTTTGATTTATGGAAATGGTTTCACCTGCTCATCAGTGGCCAAAAGGTGATTTATGATTTTGCCACTATAATCATGCTTAACATTAGCATAATTGGCCGAAGTATTGGTCTTGCTACTCAAACTGGGGGTGTTTCCTTTCCCATGGTCATGTAATGGATCTAAAATGACCTTGTGATCAGTGTTCAAAGATGTAAGTTTTTGTCCACTGACTTCAATAGTTCTATTCTCGACAAAGTCCTATATGATGTTTTTCAGTTGAAAACAATTTTGTAGGCTATGTCCTTTGGTTTGATGGAAATCACAAAAGGCATTATCATCCCACCAATATGGTTTGAATTTCCTTGGATCGTATTGTCTTGGCTCTTGAAGCTATATGAGATTGTGTTGTAACAATTGCTTGAAGACCGATTCAATGGGTTCCCCTAAGGGAGTGAACTCGCATTTTGGAAACCTCCTCTATTGTTGTGGTCATTGAGTGTTTTGGGTAGTGTTGGGGGTTTGATTAATGACATTGAGTGAGTTGGTAGAGGGGTTATTTCCTCTAAGTGTGATGATTGATCTTGCATGTAAAGTCTTTGCATCAACTACCCCATCGTTGGTAACGTTTTTATTCTGAGACCAAAACTTGTTTCTGTCATTGGGTGTGTTCTACACATTTGGATTTTTGTTGGGTGTCTATGTCTTAAGTTCTCATTTTTCAATGAGATATTTTTCTAGTATGAGCCCCTTTTCCACTAGTTTTGTAAAGGATGTGTAACAATGTACCCTCAAGTCACTTCTCAATTTTGGGTTGAGGTTTTCTTAAAAGATAGTGACCTTTTGTTTCTCAGGTATCTCGACAGGGCATCAGTTGGCTATAGTTCTCCATCTCTGGAAGAAAGAGATAAAAGTTTCTCCTTCGTCTTGTGTAGTATGACACAAGGTTGCTATGTTAATCTCATGGTCTATGTTAAAGGAGAATTGTTCAATGAATTTATCATCTAGTTCACCCCATGATTTTATACTATAGTCAAGACCTGAAAACCATTCTAGTGCAATTCCAACAAGACTTCTTGGAAAGAGTCTCATAAGATAGGTGGGGTCATAGGTGACATCTATGCACATCGTGGAAAATTCCCTTATGTGTTTGATTGGATTTCGCTTTCCATTGTACTTGGGAAAAGTTGGTATGACATACCCATGAGGGAAAGGTGTCATGTACAATGATTTATCAAAGGGAAATGGGCATAAATATTTTGTTGAAAAAGTTTTCTTGGTTGACACTGCCATGTTATCCATCTGTGTTTGAAGTGCATGCATTTGTGTCTGCAGGACATCAACTTGAGTTAATGATGTGTTGGTTGGATTATTTGGGTCTATGTACATGTTTTGAAATCCAACATTTTGAGATGGGTTTTGGTTAAATGTCGGTATGTAAAGAGGATTTTGATTTGGAATGTGAGTGAATGGGTTTTGATTCAGAATCTATGAAAATGGATTTTGATTTTGGGTTTGTGTAAATGGGTTTTGATTCGAAGTTTGTGAAAATGGATTTTGACTCAGAATCTGTGAAAATGGATTTTGATTTGGAATTTGTGAAGTGATGGGTTAGTTTCCATATTGAAAGGAGGGTATACCTCCTACCTATGAGACCCCAATCTGTGGTATGGTACTAGCGACATTAACACTGGGTATAGCTACTGTTTGTGGAATAGTGCTAGTGACATTGACACTTGGAATAGGAGTTGATTTTCTAGATTTTTTGTTCCCAACAAGAGGACCAAAGGGATTGTATGATGACGCCCCTATGGTGAAATTTATCCCTTGTGTCGAGGTAGGTGCACCAAATGGAGATGTGTGTATCCTTAAGGCACTTTGTGCAGGTCCTCTAGATGGTATAGTAGTAGTCACTTGAGGTATAGTTGCACTAATAGTGGTAGTGTTTGTTCCTTGAGTAGATACAGTTTGTAGGGTACAAATATCAAAACCAGGAGGTAACTTGGCACCTTCTACTAGAAATTTGGCTATGTATCATTGAGGATCATTTTCTAGGTAGTCATCTATAAAGGAGGAAAACTCAGGGTCTTGTGCAGCAACATCTATGTCTTCCACACGAATGCATCCTTGTGGGTCTCTAGTAACAAATTTGTCTAACAAAGTCTTGTGAGGTCTAGATGAAGATGTACCTGAAAAGGGGTTTGAGAATGGATTGATGAATTCGTTTGGATCAACCATATTTTCTATTTCTTTCCTTTTTGATCTTGTTTCAACCATGTGATGTAAGCTCAAATTGCAAGTGATGCAAAAGCTAAGTCTATGGATGATTTTAGAGTCTAATCTATGTTTTTGGGATTTTCTGAATATAAAGGATGAATGTATGCAACTATTTTTTTGGTATTTTCTTTGCAAATAAGGAATGTCTAAAATGACGCTATTCTAGGATGATAGTGTCTAAATATGCAAAGGTCTAAGTGATCAATTTGGAAGATTCTAAAAGAGGTTATCTATCAGCTAAAGCTTAACCCAGGTTTCAATTTAGTTTTGACAAGGAACCTTCGTAGGACTAGGAATAAAAGATAAGGTGAGCTCCCAAACTAGACTAATAAGCTGGAAGGACTCACGTGTAGGATAAAAGATATGATGACTAGGTTCAATGATAATTCTTGTTGAATTAAGGGTTTATCTGAAGCGTGAAAGGTTCCTATCTGAAAATCTGCAAATGATGATCTCTCTACAGGAAATAAAGATCCCTAAGATGAAAGTAAGATGTACAACTAGGGTATTTATCGCTATGACTGAATGATTTCTAAAGGATGTAAACGTGTTGTCCAAGAATTAGTGAAAAAGGATACGTCAGATACTAGTTTGACTATTTGTTCTCGGTCTATGACAATAAATTCTATATTTTTGATACTCAGGAAAATGCGTTGCAAAATTTAATAGTTGTGGTTTTCTTTCTCAATTGCGGTTTTCTAGTAAATTCAGTTTCAGATATCAGACACATGCAGTTTTTTTTGCAGCAGATGCGACTCGGGTATCAATTGTGACTTTGTACTGATCAAATGTGGTTTTCAATACTCTAACTATGTACCCGTAAAAGTAGGCTGGTTCTGTGATAGGGACATATGCGTCGTTCCAGACTATAGATGCGGCTCACCTATTCAGATGCATCACAGAGTATAACAATTGTGGGTTTATCAATAACAGAGATAATGACAGACGTGACTAAGATATCAGATGTGGTTTTCTACTAAACAGATGTGAGCAATTCTGGCAGATGTGACTCAAGTTTAAATAGATGTGACTCAAATTTTGGGACATGCAAATTGGACTCAATTTTTGACAGATGCGACAGATTGGTTAACATATGCGACTCTAATAAACTATTTCGTTTCTCTGGTGAACAATTGTGACTCTGTTTGACAATTGCGGTTTTCTGATGAACTGTTGTGGTTTTCCAGTGAATTGTAGTGTAAATTGACTTTTTTTTGTGATCAAGTTTTGATGAATAAAAAAAATTAGAAGATAATTTATTTTCAGTTTGACAATCATGAACATGTGTAATTCCAAAAAACAAGTACAATCCTAAGGCTTCCAGTGACAATAATTGCTAAGTTCTCACTTGGGTTTCCCCAACTATGCTTATTCAAAGTGGATGACTAGTAGCTTGGCCCTATTGGCTCCCCTCCACGACATTCATTTCTCTGGGGTAGCCAAGCTACAGTACCCATGAAACTCCCATGGCATACTTCTCATCTCTACTATGAACTGTAAGAATGTGAGATGGCTTCATAGGTCTGACCTACTACACCAGCAAATAGATAAAGGTTTTTGGCTTAACTAGAAACAATGAATTTTTAGTACAGGAATTTCGTTCATGGGGGATCATCTATGCAACGAGAGACCATTGTTTCCCTTCTTGTCGGAACAATCCTCATGATAGTTGAGCTTTCCTCAAGTACCCACATTTATATATCGACTGGAAGTCACTTGGTTTTAGCGTGTTACCGGTTTGAGTCATCTTGGGGTGAGTAATTTTTCCACCAAGACGAGCCTAGCTAGCATTAATAATAGTTTCTCTTACACCCACGATCGCATGAATGTGCAAGGGGAGAGGATACTCCTAAATACTGAATCAGGTAATAAAAAATCGTGCTTTCTCACCAAACACAATAGACAGTAGTAAATTTTAAAACCCAAATGACAATTTTCTAATCTACCAAACAGTCTGTTTCAAAATAATCTTCAACACATGTCTTGCAAAATAATTCATCGATAGTTTTGAATTGGTCTTCATTGATCGTCTTGCAAAAAAGTTTCAAAAACTTGACTTCTACACTACGTCCTGCAAACACTATGTTAACTCCTTAAAACACACGCTGCAAACCAAAAATTATTTAAAAATAAAAACACAATGAAAAATTGTAAATCAAAAATCAAACCTATAAATTTCACCATTCAAATATGTCGCACAGAATAGCAGATGCATCGTGGATTTTCACCAATTGATTGTGTCGTGAAAAGCCACGGATGCATTGAAGTTTGTCATATGCATCATTGTATTTGTCAGATGCAGTTAGTAATATCAATTGCATCATTTCATTTGTCAGATGCATGGGGTCGTATGATACATGCAAAAATCAAATAAAATGTCTACAATTTTTTGAAGAACGTGTCTTCACGTCGGGTTCACTAATGTAATGTCATGAAAAAAAAATGGGATTAAAGCAATAACAATACAATCAAACTCGAGTCGTAAACTAAATCTAAACAACAAAGCACAAAGGAAATTATAAACATAAACAAAGAGTGATCTCACCTAGTATCTACATCCTTCCATGAATGACCTCGATTGTCCTTCTTCATTTCACTGTGATGGTATTCTTGCCCTCAGATTTTCAGTATGTGTGCAAGTATAGCCCTGATGTATGTGATTATAGCAAAATATCGAAGATTAAGAAGTGCTCCAAAAGTCATACAATTTTAGGAGGAGAGACAATGATGAAAGCCAGATCAATTTATAGAAAATTGATCATTCGAATGAGAGGCTGAGATTGAAAGATAGATAGACAATTCAGATTAAAAGATTTGACATGCATTGAGATAAGTGTTAGTACTAACGTGAGTGATAAAACCTAAGAATAGAGATCAAGATTAAATGATGATTTAATCTCTAGTTGAAAGTATTCAAAAATTAGAAGAATAATGTTTGCATGAAAAGGATAAAGATAGAATAAAGAAAATGATATGTTCGAATGCACGCATAAATCAATTAATTAAATAAAGTTATTTAATTAATAAATGTGTACATGCATAAGAATTAAAGCAAGATAATTGACTAGTTATGACAGAGAGTTTATTTGCGAAAGACACTCAGACATTAAATCAAGAGATAACTGACTGATTTAAATAGATCTCGAGTCAAGTGGGAATGAATACTTAGATAACTTAAACATTTATCTAAATATAGAAGAATATGTCAAAAAAAGACTGTTATGAATTAAATGATTATTTAATTCAAGATTCAACATTTAGGGATTAATTAAATAAATAAGATTTATTTAATTGAGTAAAGAAAATGTTAAATGAATAATTAAATAATTAAAGTATTTATTTAATAATAGTTGAAAATATGATAAAGATAAATTAAATAAGAATTTATTTAATTTATTTAATTTAAGGAGGATAAAATTAATTAGTGACATAATTAAATAAAGAACGTTTATTTAATTAATCAAGCTAGAATAAAGATAATGTGAATTAATTAAATAATTAAAGTTATTTAATTAATAGACGAATAAATGTTAAAGTGAATTAATTAAATAATTAAAAGTTATTTAATTAATAGACGAGAAAGGATTTTAGAAAGTAATTAAATAATTAACATTATTTAATCACGACCATGACAATACGAATTATGAAGAAATTGAAGTCGCAGGCTTAGACCAAATTTCAATGTCTACAACTAGTACTTGCATTAGGAGGGTGCAATGGGTAAGCCGATAAAGAAGCATATGTAAGCAAACATGCTAAGAAGTGTTCTCTCTAGTGTTTATATAAGTTTGTAATAGAAGTTTGAAATACATACATAATATTTTTTTATAAATGTTTGCAACAAATATAATTTGTTTTTGAATTATAATTTTTAGTATAGCGAATTGAAGGAATGTTTCACAATAGTTTCAATTGTGAAGCTTTTGTAGTTGATGGTTCCATGTGCTTGTATGAAAAGAGTCTACATTAAGAAGTTTTTGTGAGTAGTTTTACTTAAAAAATAGATAATTATTAAAATAATATAGAAAGAAAATAATTATTTGTAACAAGATTTATAATTATTTTGGGAGACATTTAAAAAAAATCATAATGATATAAAAGAAAAATTAATTACATATAAATAGAGATAGAATTATATAAATGAAATCAAATGAAATAAATAATTAATTAATCTAAACTAGTAAAAAATAAAGGATATGTCCTAGAAATAAGAATTTTAAAAGATTAGATTTTTTTCTTTATAGTTGATGAATATTTAAATAATTTGGCATTTGTTTAGATTAAAATTTTAAAAATTTGACCAAAAAATTAAAATATATTAAATTATTATCTAAATTAATATTACTTAATAATATTGATTGCAATATTTATTTAATAAAACATACAATTATTTATAAATTATTATAATTTAAAAATTGGAAAAAAACATATGTATGCGATATTTTGGTAAGAAATGAGAAAAAATGTAATTTCCAAGACACTGTTTCAAGATGTCTCTTTCATAAACATTGTCTCTGCAAAAACCCAAGAATATGATAGTTTTATAGCTTCAATATAACTCTTGAACACTGAACTGAGAGTGAATTCTTATAGACAATAATTGAGATAAGTACGGAGGCATTTGTGTTGGACTCATGAAAGTCTGGTTGAAAATGTTATTTTGACACATTGAACGAAGAAATGTATTTTTATAAAGTTACTCCTAGAACTAGTTTAGGGATATTATCTTAGTATATATTATGAAAATACTTTACCATAGCTATCATAAAAATTAGCACTTATTTGTCTTTTGCTAAAATGTTTTCCATCTTGGTCAATTGCTCATCTCATTAATGATTCAATCTCTATCATTAATTCTTTTGATGAGATAAGAATCTCGCATGTGTTTAGGGAGGCTAACTTGCTGGCTGAAGGGTTAGCAAATTTGGGTGTGGTGGCTAGAAATGATTGGGATGTACTTGAGTCCTTACCACTCAATCTTAAAATCATTTCCAATAATGAACAGGTGGCACATCTTTAAGGTGGTCGATATATGGGAAAGTCTCTTCATTTTTAGTTTGAATTGGTTTATGCACATTGAGTCTTGTCCCTTCCCTTTTCATAATTATCATTTAGATTTATGAGAAATCATGGCCTGGCTGCGTAGGTTGGGAAGTACTTGGAATGATAGGCTTACACATTTTGTGGGTGTTTTTTGCATTGTTTTGTGGTTAGCCAGCTTTATTTTCATTGTGCAAAAAATTGTGGTATTGTTGGGTTCCTTCTCTCTACTTGTCGCCATGGGTGGAGCTCACTGTAGAGTGGAGCCAAGCTTGTGCGAAGAGTTCTAGAGTAACAAAATAGTGAGGGTGCATTTGGAAAAGGGTGGGGTTACCCAATACATGCTAAGACTCCAAGGTCCTAATCCGGAAGCAACAAAGTTTTTTGTGAAAGGATGGAACGACAGGGTTTTGCTTTATAAAGGTGTGGAGTTCAAGATTGATGAGGATTTTGTGGTGGAAGTCACTGGACTTTCATCTTTTGGGAGGAAATTCTATAGAGATAGAGTAGCTGCTAAGAAAGCCCTTGCTAATTTCTTCAAATTTGATGAGAAGAAGCTCAGGGAAGTTGGGAGTGGTGGGTATGCTCATAAGTCTCTTAAACCACTGTGGAGGGATGTTGTGTTGGCTATCATGCATTTCTTCAATTTGGAAGGTAGGTTCTCTATTGTTTATAGCTACCACTTTATGCTTCTGAATCACTTCCGTTACAAGGTGTTGGTTTCTTTTCCTTTTTATCTCTTGTTACCTATGGAAAATAGTATTGAGGATCACCGCAAAAACCATAAGAAGGTCATTCTTCATGAAGGCCTTATGAATCTTATGTTTGTTCATATTAAACTTAATTTAATCCATGTTTCTTTTAAAACCCCAGCTTGTAAAAAGGGGGTTAAGAATTATGGTTATGAGACGAGTGATTCTGCAAAGGAATGGGAAGGGAATTCTGAGGATGAAGACTTGGATTTTGATGAATTGTCTGAGGAGAATGGTATGTCTAAGGAGGGATTTGAATCTTTTGAACAGTGGTCAAAGGGTTACAAAACAAATGTTGAGTTAAGGGATGTTATGGTGCAGTCTAGGAAAAAGAGCACTAAGGGGAAAACCAAATGCCCCAGGAAATTTAAGGATCATGGTAAGAGAAAGGTGGTTTCGTCGAAAGATGTTGAGAATCCTAATCTTGGTGTGAAGCCTCCTCTGAGTCCTGGGAAGGTAGGTGTGGTGGAAAGCGCCCCTGCAGCTGGAGCTCGGGGTCCTAAAAAATGTGTAGGTTGTGGAAAGTTCCCTGGTTGTGGATAATAGTCCTGGTGTGGGTGATAACCTTCTTGGGTCTATGCCTATGGATGTTCAAGGATTTGAGGGTTTCCAGTGCTCTAAGGAAATTGATCCTAACTTGGGGGCCCATGAATCTTAGCTCCTTATAGGGTAAGGGGAATGCAGTGAAGGCGGAGTGGATGGAAATCTTGGTCGATTTGGAAAACTTGTCAGACAAGCACATGGTTAAGGTGGAGGTGGTCAAAGTGGAGGATTCCCCTATTGAGGAGGATGAGGAGCGTGAAGAGGAGCATAGGGAAGACCCTGGTCAGAATTTTGAGCCGAATGTCGAGCCTCCTATCAATTGGGATGAGGTAATTATGGGTATGTTTTGTAAGATGGATGAGGATGGGACGCATAACTTGCTTTCTTTGGTGAAATGGTTGTTCTCAGAAGTTAAGGAGCTCAATGTCTAGGTAAAGAATTGGCAGGATGTTTGGGTGGCGCTAGTTCGCAACAATCAGAAGGAATGGGCAATTAAAGGTAAGGTGAAATCATGAATGTAATGCTTGATAAATTGGTTGTGGATGCTGATCGCCTGGGTATAATACATGAGGAGAGGATTTCCTCTTTGGAAATGTTTGTTCATAAGACTTTGGAGGAAATATTTGTTAATATTGAGGACATAATTGGTAAGTTGTCGGATGATTTGAAAACTATTGTGAACATTAGCAATAATTCCTTGAAGTCGACTACTAAGGATCTTTCGGTTTTAAATGAGAAAGCCTTGAAATGGACTAGTAAACCCTTGGAGCTGGGTGAAATTGAGAAAGTTGTTGAGGATGTGAATTGCTCGAACCTAGTGGACAAGAATGTGGATTTTGCTTCAAGTATGGAAAGGGATGTGGAGGTTGGCCCGTGTTTGAGAACGAGGAGAAAGACAAAGAAGAGGGTTTCCATGGCGTTTGATGAGCTAAAGGATGTTATGGAGATGCACGAGGGGGTCATTGAGTAAAATCTGGCCTCGATTAATGTTTTGGAAAAGATGTTGTAGCTATGCTAACTCTTTTGCTTGATCAGCCTAGGAGCTGATGTTTTTGTTGGTGGTTTACTGATAGGTTTCTTTGGTTTATTCTGCTGTCAACATTTTGGTTTTTTGGGTTGCAGGTTTTCTAGGTTGTCTTTTGTGCAGCTTGTCATCTTTGTAAAGGGTTTCAGGGCCCCTTCAAAACCTGATTTTCCTTATAAAAAACAATTAGCACTTATTTTATTTTATAAAAAATATTTTATAGTTTACATTATATATATATAGTTTACAGATATGAAAAATAATACATCTAATTAAATTTATATTATAAGTAAAATAGAATTTTTAAATAATATCTATTAATAATTTTTAGATAATTAAAAAATATTGATTATTCACTTACTATACAATAATATAAACATAATACATCTAATTAAATTTATAATATAAGTAAAATAGATTTTTTTAAATAATATCTATTAATATTTTTTAGATAATTAAAAATAATTGATTATTTACTTACTATACAATAATATAAATAGTTAGAAATTAAAAAGTGTAATTATGTTTTATGCATTTAAGAGAACTGCTGTTGGGTTGCATATACTAATTTATGCTTGTGAACAGGGAAAATGCGTGTTAGAAAATGAGTGCAAACAAAAGAGTGCAAACAACAACTATAAACACCCTACACCTCAAGATTGACCTAGTTGGATTCAAAAATAAAGTAAAGATAACAAATGGAGCTGATTTACCTTGTCTTGAATCGATCATTTGGTTGGCCCTTCGATCTTTGATGTAGTGTATGCTCCTTTGATGGCAAGAGATGCAAGTGTGGGATGCAAAATGAATGGAAAATAGGTGATGATGGATGCAAATGCAAGTATCTGGCTAAGTATGATTCAAGAGAAAAATTTGCAAGAGTTTGGCTAGCACAATGATCTCCCTTTTAAAATAAGAGAAAAGAGAGGGTATTTATAGAGAATTTTGAATTCTCTAGGGAAATGGACAGTTGAGATTAAACCAATATGGCCAAGATGTAGGGCTATGGTGAGTTGAGAACTCACAAGCCCTCACATCTTGACATGTGGCATGTGAAGTGGCTTGAAAAAGATGATGTGTAAATGAGTTGGAAGGAGAGTACATGACATGGAGGTACTACATAGTGTAGTGCCCCTCATGATACTGTTCTCTTTTGTTACTATGTGGATACTGTTTACGTTTGTTGCAGACTCGAGATTACATGGGTGATTGGTTTTCCTATTTGAGCTTATGTGTTTTGCTTGGATACACATGATAGTGTTTTATGATGTTGATAATATAATGATGCATGGTACCATCTTTCCTGATTATGCTATATTGGGTGACTACGTAAATTGTTTAATACTCATTTCATGATGTGTAGGATGTTGTGCTGATGTTTGACTTTTGGGTGAGGGGGACGGTGTTGCATCGCTCATACGTGAGCGCCCTGCCACACCGCAATTCTCCCTCACAATGTGTTTGACAATAGATATATATATATATATATATGTTGTTCCAACACTTGTTTTTATGCAGGACTGCAGGTACCAGGCACCGACTCCACCTGCATCGTCAGGTCTGAGCGTGCCCAATATACCCAATGGTTATGACGTGGTTTAAGGATTTGACAAGGAAGTGTCCATGTCTGTGTCTGTCGTCTGTCAGTATTTCGTCTTGTTATGGTATCGTACTGTTTCATGATTGATCATTTTAAGTCGTAAATCTTGATGCGTTTATCATGTTATTTGGATGTGTATCAATCTGGATAATTGGTAAATTAATGTAGTGCTTGTATCAGGCATAGTCATTGCTTATGTCCATTTAGGCCTTGTTTTGAAGCTTCATAGCTTATTTTTATAATATGGATTTAATAAATTAAATTATTAAATTTTAATAATTTAAATATTAGATTGATGTAAAGGTTAAACTATATTGAAATTTAAATGAAACACAAAATTGCATAATGTTTATTTTAATTTAAATTCACAAAGTTTATAATTTAATATTAGATTTAAAAATATTTGATGGAGGGATGTAATATAATATTATCCCTAAAGTAAAGTTTTGAAAATAAATTCAAATAATAAATAATAATTAGACGTATATGCATATATATATATTTATATTAAAAGTTTTTTTTTTAATTTCTATTTTATCCACCCGAGTTTTTATTAAATTGAATAAGCATGAATTAATACAGGATAAATTAGTTTTGATCAAATCAATTTAACATTTTAATTCCCTCTGTTCAAAAATAGTGGGGGTAGATTTCTTATTTTACTAAATTCCTCCAAGTGTTAAGCGAGATAAATAATAGGTGCGAGGTGTAAAATAGAGGAAAGAGGGAGAAGAAAGGATGGAAAAATAGAGAGGCACGAGAAATTTTACAGAGAGGCAAGAGAAATTTTATAGAGAGAAGAGAAGTTTTATAGAGAGAAGAATTTTGTCATGATTGTCAAATCCACGTTAGTAAATTTGAGTTTTAACTGTTGAATTCCATATTTTTAAACTTTAAAAGTTTAACTTCTTAATGTAATTTTTTCTTACCACTGAATTAACCCCACCTAGATTTCAAGGGGTTTTCTTCTTTCACCATAAAATAATTTTTCCTACTTCTGACTTGGCTGCATGTGACGAATGTGTCCCTGTATTTCTCCAATCTTTGTGCAATAAATAAATATACATGGTCTTGTTTAGGTTAAAGATTCATGGGGATTTCACCAGAGTAAATTGATAATCTTTCTTACTCCATTGTCAACCATTTTCAACTGCAACACTTAAACAAATAGGAAGTTAAAAGTTTAAATAACCTCCTTGATTTATTGACAATCTATCATAGTTGCAACACTTGAGAATAAAATACGATCAAGCTATTTTAATTTAAACCCTTTTTATTTGATGGTGGCAAACCATTTTATTGCTTTTACCAGTGGAATTTGAGTATTTCTCTATTGATATATAATCTTCCTGATAGTTTTTTTTTATCTATCACACCTGCTGTACTTGAGAATAGAATGTTGCATAGGCTTAAACAATCTCTTTGGTTCCATTGATGTCCTGTCATAGCAGCAACACTTGAACTTAGGTGGTTGTAGAGGTTTAAATAATCTCTCTGTTGCCATTGCCAACCTATCAACGCGCTTACTTGGTACGTAAAGGCAAAATAGCCTCCTGTTTCCTTGGCGGTTTATCACATACGAAATGCGTGAAGTTAAATTATTTGCAGAAGTTTAAATAGTCTCACATTGCCATGCTCAACTGTCTATTACGTAGCTCTGGAAGTTGCAAAGTTTTAACTTGAGATTTATATTCCTTGAGATGCCTGTTTCCTTCCAATGAACTCAGCCTTAATATCTTTTGTTTTCTTTTCCTTTTATTATCTCTTTATCACCATCGTTGTTATATGATTGTGCTACATCAATGCATATGCTGGAACTAACCCGAGTTGCATTTTCGGGCACATTATCCTTAGCAACCACCGTTTCAGCAAGGAGTGATGTATAATTCTGTGTTTAGGGTTCCCAGCCTGACTCAGCTGCAGCGCTTGAACATCATAGGAAGTTTAAAAGTTTTAAGTAACCTCCCTGATACTATTCGCAACTTATCACAGCTGCAGTGTTTAGACTTTGCTGGGTGTATAAATTTAAATAATGTCTCTGATCCCACTCGCAACTTATCACAGCTGCAGTATTTAGACTTTGTTGGGTGTATAAATTTAAATAATGTCTTTGATCCCATTCGCAACTTATCACAGCTGCAGTGTTTAGACTCTAGAGTGTGTATAAGTTTAAACAGCCTTCTTGTTTTTTTTTTTTTTTTTTCAATTTATCACTTTTGCAGTACTTGAAATTAGAATGTTGTAGAGGTTTAAATAATCTCGCTGATTCCATTGTCAACTTTGCTCTAAATCCCCGGTGGATTATACTTTAAAGGATACATAAATCTAAACAACCTCCCTGATATCCTTCACAGCCTTTTCCCAGTTGAAGTATTTATACGTTAGGAATAAGATTTTTTTCTTTACACCTACTAATTGCATTTGCTTGAAATAGGGATTTGATGATGATTTTGGGTATGTTTATTAAACAGAAATTAAGTAATGGTAAACTCTTTTCCCCAAACACATTGCTGCAAACCTCATGGTGATCATAATAATACTCATGCTAAAAGAACTTATCCCCTTAATTTTGTAGCCTTGATATCATGTGAGTGGAAGTTTGTTCTTTAATTTAAAACAAAAAGGAGTGGGAGATATACGTGGGGATAGAAAGGGGAGGAAAACTAATTCCTCTAAAATTTAGCCTGACACATCTTAGGAAATGAAATTTCTTAACCTAAAAGCAAGGAATAAATATAAACATATTTATGATTTATATTTCATCATAAAATAGTTTTGAAGGGAGCCCCCACTATCTAATAAAGTTATTAAAATATAAATAAAGGTATGTATAGGGGTAAAAGTTAAGTATTTTTACCATTCCTTTTTAAAATAAAAGTTAAGTATTTTTACCATTCCTTTTTAAAATAAAGGTTAAGTATTTTTACCATTCTTTTAAAATAAAAAGTTAAGTACTTTTACCATTCCTTTAAAATAAAAGGTTAATTATTTTTACCATTCCTTTTTAAAATAAAAGTTAAGTATTTTTACCATTCCTTTTTTAAAATAAAGGTTAAGTATTTTACCATTCCTTTTTAAAATAAAGGTTAAGTATTTTTACCATTCATTTTAAAATAAAATAAAAAGAATATTCTTTTATTCTTTATTTTCAGCTTTCTTTTAAAATAAAAGTAATATATATGGGAATAATGAACAAGTACCTCTAATTTATTTTTTTTATAATTTTTATTTTTATTTCTAATTACAAGTTTAGTTAAAATTAAACTATTTACAAATTTTGTTACTAATGATTTGTGATTTGCATGTATGAGATATTTTTGAATAAATTGCTGCCGTAAATTTAATTTATCTTTTAAGTAACAAATATAAATATATAGATCGTATTTTAAAACTTTAATTATTTTGAAGCAATGTTATTTTCTGATGTAATTAACAGTTGCTAAAAATTATAGGTTAGATCTGTTTTCACGTGCATTTAAAAATTAGTTTAATTTCTGATTATTAAAAGTTAAATGTATTTACAATTTTCTTTCATTAGACTGTGTTGCAATAAAAGTGCTCAGATTGGAATTAAAAATTTAAATTAGCTAAGGAGGACAGTAAATTTTTAATTAAAGTTATTTAGTTTAAAAGTAATTAAATGTATACCATATTCTAGGGCTTACTCACTTTAAGGACGTTATGATCTAAAATGCACTTAATTATGGTTAATCATTTAATGTTTCTTTACACTATCTTGAGTAGGGTTGGATTATGTTTACGTATAAGTGAAAAGATATTTATAACTTATTTTGTACATGTTAGATTGTTATTTAGTTAATCTGTATACTCTTTGGTATTGATTCTTTATGCATAATAGTGATTCTTTGTTGTTCATATTTCCCTCTTATTTAATTGCACTTTTGGGGTAATTTTATGTCTAGATATATTTTGGATATGATGGGAACCCAAATGTTTAAGTTACTTCCTTTTGATAGCCATGGGTGATATGTTGTTAGACTTCCAGAGGCAAAGGGAACCTTTTATGTGTGTTGAATATTCTCGTGAATGGACCTTTGGATTCCATTGATTGTGATTTTATTTTGAGCTCGTGGGTGTACCTTGTTCCATGATTTCCTTGCATTTTGGTGGTGATTATGAGCGAGATGGTACATGCCTCGCATGTGTTTTCATTTTATGGCTTTTATGTTTGGTACACCCTTGTGTTGTGAGCTTTGTTGTGGAACTGTTGGGGAGGGTGGCTCTTCATGGGGGCCGGCGCACAAAGGGGCTGTTAGGGTAACCCATGGAAGAGTTTCCTAAACAAGTGATAATATAATTAATAAACTAGTGGGTTTGGGTAGCTAAAACATTAAACAAGATTAATGATGTGCCTCACCCATACCATTAGTGCTTTCACAGACTAAGGATGGGATGAGAAGACCTGGTTGGTAAGATCACTACCTTGTCCTCACGAAAGGTAAGTGGTTCCGCATGAGTCACCCTATGGAGCGGTGCCTTGAGATAGGCTGCCTGGATAACCATAGATGGAGGCGGTACCTTGTGATAGGTTGCCTGGATAATCCATGTAAGGCCATGCGATGACACTCTCCCACAGTATCCGTTTACTCTTCCTTGCTTGGTAGCCTCTGGAAGTGTTGATGTACTTGTCGATGTACTTGTTGATGTACTTATTGATGTACTTATTGATGTACTTGTTGATGTACATGATGATGTACCTGTCGATGTACCACTTGATGTATTTGTTGATGTACTTGTCAATGTGCTTGTTGATGTACGATGGGATGATTGTTCTATTTTAGTGTTGATGTTAGTCTTGTTTACTTGATCTTGTTGGATGTGGACCCTTTCTTGTCATTTCCTAGCACGGGGGGTGGACCTTCGGGTCCACATGGTCGGGTGGAACGTGCTATGCACCCATTGGGTTCCCAGGATGTGTTCGTGAGACAGATGCGAATGCAGAATTCCAGAGTTTATCTTGGATGAAGAATTTTCTTCCTTTTGGCACCATAAACCTCATTTATGTACTCAATGTAATCTTCCCCATGATATAAGGGAAGCTCTATTTAATGTTTCTATTGTATCTTTGATGTTTATTATCTGTGGAAATATGCTCCACAATTGTAACATGAAACTATGAATTGAATCTCAATAAAATTTTGTATCTCTCTTATAACTATGGATGAATGTATGTTATCCTTATGTTTCTCTTTTGCTTTCATCTGGATAAAAGTTCTATGTTTGTAATGACTATTCCATGTACCCCAAAGGATGTAGATAGCTTTGAAAATGCATAATCGCTTTTCATGTTAAGATTGTACATTTCCATCTTATACAATGTTTCACATTAAAAAAAAAAAAAATGTGCGGTGTTTTGTTGTCCTTTGGGGTTTTACTCGGCAGGCATTACACATAGTACCTTGGGATTTGGACAAAATCTCCTCATAAAGGTAGTCCTTGTCCCCATGTGGGTGAGAGGACGTGTGAGGAATTAAAAATTTCTCAAATATCCACATGGGAATAAGAGAAAGAATTTAAAATTCTTTGGAATGCATTAGGGGATTAAATGTGAATTAAAAATTCACTTGGGGAATGGAGTGTCTTCTCTAAAAGGAGAAAGTCTTTCACATTCCATAAATGACATGGGGATTAGGTTGACCTAATTAAGTGATTAAGGTTGTGTAAGTACCTGATTAGACAAATTAATGATATATTAGAGGCAAATGGGAAATTATAGAAGATGTGACCCTAATGATGATTAGGGGTGTACACATCTTAACCATAAATTAATTATAATTAGAAGAGGGTTAGATGGTTAAGAGGGATTAGAGACCAACTTGTAAAAGTTGGAAGATGTGACAAGGAGAGAGAAAGTGAGGAATAAAAAAAATTTTAAATTTCAAAAGGTAATATGACTAAATTAAATAAAGTGATTTATTTATTTAATTTAGAGAGGAAAGAGGGGGAAAGCATTTATTAAATTAAATATTTTGGAAACTTTATGTAGGACACAAAATATTAATTAAATGAATGATTTAATTAATACTGGAAAAGAGGATGAAGTAGATGAGCAAAGGGGTGATTAAGGAGACGTCTTTGACCATATGGAAGTGGTCAAATTTAGATGTCTACATTTTTCCTCTTTTCGAAACATTATTAGGATAATAGGGTTTCAAAGAAAATAAAATGTAGATGACTCTATAAATGAAGCAACTAGAAAACAAAATGCCCCAACATGGGATAGTTTGTATGAGCTGCCCAAATGGAGGGAAATTAAAGGGATGCCCCAGTCTCACAAGAGAAGGTTTATGGCGGAAGATTGGGAGAGAATGGTAGGGTATGCGCCCTCGAGAAGGCAGATGGGGAAGGAAAAGGGGTCCCGGGAAACTTCTCGAAAGTAAGGAGTGGTACATGTCGTTGGAAAGAGCACAAAAAACTGAGAGGATTGACTTTTGAATGGAGTCAAATGGGTACACGGTGTGCAAATGGTGGCCCCAGGAAGATAGAGGGTGAAGGAATTAGTTGGGGGAAATTTTGGGTAAATAAAGGAAAAAAAATTCCCTTTATTTAGAAAAGGAAAAAAAGAGGGAAAAAGGCTATAAGAGGTAATTGTAAGAATTGCATCTCCTCATTTGGATAGCTGTCAAGTGAGGAGGAGAGGGAGAAAAGGAGAGGGCGAGAGTGAAGTGCACAATGTCAGAGTACGATAACGACATCATCCACTGGGGGGTTGAGAGACGACGATTCTTCAGCGAGTGTGTCGTGCCATGCCAGGTTAGCTCCAAACCCAACTTTGTGAGTTTTGTCATTTCATTTAAGTTTTTTCAAAAAAATTGAAAATATGGGTTTTGTTGGGGGTAGGGAGGAAAAATGGGTAGAAGGAAAAAAATGGGATTTTAGGTTCAGTCAGGGAGGAAAAATTAGTTAGGTACACCCCAAAAGAGGGCTTAGTAGTGGGTGGGAAAAAAAACTAGAGGAGGGGGGAATTTTGCTCGGGTCATGTGGAAGAGCGAAACCGTCCGCGCCCAGGCAGATCTGCCCATGGACATGGGTGGGTCTGCCTGTGTGGCTCGGGGACCTACCCGGGAGCCCAAATGAGTTTTCTCATAGCCGGGCGGATCCACCTGCAGCCGGGCAGCTCCAACCTCCGCCAGGTGGGAGCCCACCCAAACTGGGGCAGGTTCGCCTGGGGACCCGAGTGGGTTTGCTCACCGGCTAGGGCAGGTCCACCTAAGTTAGGGCAGGTTCGCTCAGGCTAGGGCGGGTCCACCCGAGCTAGGGCGGGTTTTCCCAAGCCCGGGCAAGTCCACCCATACTCAGGGCAGGGTCGTCTGAGGTCTTGGGAAAAGCCAAGGGCTTGGTCAAGGATCCGAGAGGACCGACAAAAGGGGAAAGGTGAAAATGAGAGGGAAAAGGGAGGAAAGAGAAAGGACACGGAAGGGAAATCCTAAAGTTGGGGAAAATCAAAGGGAGACAAAATGACGCAAGAAGAAAGGAGAAAATGACACATTGGTCATGTCATGGATGTAGGATGTTGAGAGTTTGCGGACACGGGAGAGACAGTCTGAGGTACTGAGGAGATGCATAACAGTGATGACGGGCGTGGATCATCAGGTGCTAGCAGAGGCAGGACTGTTCCACATGTTATCCTATCCGACCATTAAGGCCCATAGGGCCATGCTGGCAGCTTTGATAGAGCATTGGGACTCGACGACATTGACATTTCATCTACCAACTAGGGAGATGACAGTGACTCTAGAGGACGTATGGCAGATTCTGAGGCTCTCCATAGTAGGGCTTGAGGTTAGCGAGTGTCGAGTAGAGGGTGAGGCACTGGACGAGTCCGTGTAGGTTGTATTTGGCGATGATGAGCTACTGATTCAACGATAGTAGTTGGATGTGGACAAATGCTTATTTTTCAGGGTAACAACATTGTCGTTGTGCCTAGGGGGGCTGATTAGCGGGATATTGGTGTCAGACCGAAGTGGTTGATTCTTGCATCTCAAGTTTGTCGAGGTGATCTGTCACATCATTGAGGGCCGAGAGGGTCAGTTTGAGTGGGGGACGTGTATACTAGCACAGTTGTACCAAGATATGCACATAATATGTTATCGAGAGGTGCTAAGTGTGACACACGTTACATTGCTATAGGTGTGGGCCTGGGAGCACATTAGGGTGACCAAGCCAGTCGTGCTGAGAGAAGGAGAGCAGGATGATAGAGCAGCCATAACTTGGGGATGGGGGACAGAGGCAGGAGTGATACTACAATATCAGGATGTCAGAGATGTGAATGTGTGGAGGAGATGACTTGATCATGTGCAGGCGGGGATGATAGTAAGGTGTTCGTATATGCTACAGAAATTTAGGGACTAGAGGGGTGATGAGGAGGAACATAGGGGTTACTTCTTTACCTGATGTTATATCATTGAGAGAGGTCTGCATGTAGTGGAGCTGCATAGGCCAGATCGGGTGGTGAGGCAAGATATTCCCGCAGGTTGAGTGATGTTCCGACGATTGACACGAGAGTGGCCATGGGGGGATGAGTTGGATCTAGATGCAGTGTGGGAGGATTTGGAGGCACTGTAGTTTGTGCCATACCTAGGCAAGAGGGAGGGGCTGAGAGATGCAGGATGACAGATCGATATGGTTAGTTGTTTAGGTGACATCCGCCTCCACAAATTACACTAGCAGTGTCGATTGAGGGGGCACTAGGTTTCAAGTCAGAGGATGAGAGATGACTAAGGGCAGAGAGAGGGATAGGGTCCATGAGGACCGTGGAGAGGAGGATGATGGAGATAGGTGAGGGTAGGTAGGAGGAGGGAGACACTGACGCGGAGCCCAGGAGATGGATTAGAGGAGGGAGAGGATGAGGTCAGGTTGAATGGAAGGAGAGAGGGAGGTGGAAGAGGGGTGGAGGTGGATAGGGATAAGGGGGAGGGGCTGGAAGAATGAGAGGGACAGTGGAAGGAATGGGTGGTGGAGGGGGAGGAAGGTGGAGGGGTGGAGATGGAGGGACAAAGAGGGTATGGAGCATGGATGGATGGATGGAAGAAGGACATGGACAATGGACCGGGGAGGAATGGACCGGATGAGGCACAAATGTGGCTGGACCCACAAAGGAGGCCAGAGTGGCTACGGGAGGAGGGGGATGCAGTTAGATGGGAGAGAGACCGTTTGGTGGTGGAGGCGGTGATATGACAGGCTGTTGGAGGAGGGACAGGGCAAGAGCCAATAAAGAATGGGGTAGGGACTGTAGGAGATATAGAGGGTTTGCAAGGATAGTTAGAGCAATTATGGAGAGAGAGCAGATCTGGATCGAGAGCGGGATGAGCTTGGAGATAGAGTGCACTATTTATAGTAGACAGTTGGAAATATGGGATTGATGCAGCAGAGAGAGAAGGAGATGAGGGTGTAGATACACATGTTGCAGACAAAGAGAGACATGGCACAAACACAGGTACAGGTCATAGAGGAAGAGAGGGATGTGGTACAAGCACGTGCTTAGGTGTTACAGAGTGAGAGGAAGGTGGCAAAGGCAGAGGTTCAGTCTCTTCAGAGAGAGAGGGATGCAATGGTGTCATAGGTATCAGGTCTTCGACGAGAGTGAGATGCAGCCGAGTTGAGACTTCAAGCACTTCAAAGGGACAGGGATGTAGTAGAGGCTCAGGGATAGGCCGCACATAGGGAGAGAGATGTCACAGAGGTGCAGATACAGATGTTGTAGAGTGAGCGGGACACAACAATGGGTCAGCTGCAGGGTGAACCTAGGGTACAGGTACAGGGGTTACATGCACAGTTACAGGTTGCATAGGCTGAGAGGGAGAAGGCCACAAAGTAGGTACAATAGTTGATATTAGCACAGGAGGCCTAGGGACAGGAGCAGAGAGCTATTAGTGGAGATCGAGATAGGTATAGGCATGAGTGGAATGCCGCCAGACATCAGGTTGGGTAGAGAGATGACTATATGTAGGAGGTGAGTTATTGGAGTTGTGTGTATGAGCATGTCATTCTAGATCTAGCACATCACACAGTGCGTGACATCAGACAGGTGCCTTAGATACCAGTGTCATCCCAGTCATTAGGGACATGCACCAGAGGGTATAGTGACTATTGGTGGACTCCTTCTCCTTATGGTGGTTACTAGGGGACTCCCACGCATAGAGGGCTAGTGCCTGACTCTCCTCAGAGATCAGATGTGGGCAGCTCACAGTAGAGCAGTTAGAGAGTAGAAGATAGAATACTAGTTTTTTGACTGGTACAAGATGGAGGTTTAGTACATATCGACAGAGATCAAAGATGATCTACATCTCTAGATTTTGTACCTTATTTGATGATATATGACGGATATGTAGTGGATTATGCTTGATACATCATGACGAGATGTAAATTGTATTATTTTGATTATGATATGCGATAGCCCTTATTGACACTATGCATTATGTTTTTTGTGATGGATGATCTAGTTTATGTATGCACATATATGGGATATTTCATGCTTATGTGGATGGATGATTTGGTTTATGTATGCACATGTATATGATATTTCATGCTTATGTGGATGGAGGATCTGGTTTATTTATGCACATGTCTATGATATTTCATGCTTATGTGGATGGAGGATTTGGTTTATTTATGCTCACGTATGGGATATTTCATGCTTATGTGGATGGATGATTATGCATGTATTAATGTTAATAATGCAGTATGATATGAATATTTGGTATGAAATGTAATTAGGATGTATCCAACAATATGTTTTTGTAGGTGATAATGCATGTATTATGTGAATGTTAATATGGACATGTATGGGTTAAATAAAACTATGGTGCTTAATCTAATCAGTCTATGAACTATGAAATATGTTGAATCTATAATGTAACATGAAATATGAATGAAAGATGAGTTCCTATAATGAAAACCTAAGTGTCAGTAAGGACTTGCATGGGAATGTGGATAGGGGATAGGTGTACTGTGGGTGTGATACCCAACTTGTCAAAAAACCATTAGTACCCTAAGAGGAAAACCAAGAGGAAAAAGAGTCAAAGTTTTTGCACAACCTAAATCACAAGTTATGGAATATGAACTAGGATGAATGAAGGGTGCATGTAATGAAATGAAATGTAATGTAGCAAAGAATGTAATTTTCCATCTTTGGAGCATTGATTTTTGCTATAGCATAAGATACCGGATACCCTGATATGTAAGACCAAGGCAAGTTGGCATCCAATGCATGAAACAAACATAGCACATAAAAAGACTATCCCGACACTCCAAGGTTGTGATGACCTTGGTCAAGCCAGGTATTGGGATAACCACAAACACACAAGGATGCCCCAATGTAACACAAGATGTCAGGGATCTTGGTGGGTACTGCGTGGGACAACCGAGAAGACGACAAGAAAGATCAAGATATGTCCCTATATTGACTAGTCAAAGCACACCATGATATGATGGATCAAGGCAACCATGACAAGTGATGATAGGGAGCTCAAATGATAAACCAAATCCAAAAGCATCAAAATATTGAAATCAATTTCAAACATCCTTTTCCATAGGATCAAGGGGATGGATGGGATTGATGTGGTCTACTAGGAAGGATGCATCATGTTGAGATCGATGATGGATACTAAAATAGAATGACCCAGTTGACACAAGATGTTGTTCATTAACCAGATCTTTTGACACTAGGGGATTTTGTTTGTGAAGAACGAGCCAAACAAGGACATGGATTGACACACCCTATAGACCTAGGGGCTCGGGGGATGATCAAATATTAGTCTTGCCTACGTGAAAGCGCAAAGCCCTCGTAGTTCAAGAAAAGACCATGGATAAAGTGAAAAGAGGACGATGAAGGTAGGTGATTGACGACCAACACAAGATGGTCAGAATACCCCATGGGAAGATCAAATGATTAGCCTTTCCTATGTGACAGTGCAGGGGCAACGTAGTTCGACCAAGGATGCAACAGGATGAGCTCTAGATGGAGACCGACATGATGGGTGGGCTATATGAAGACACAAACTGACTGACGATTAGATGAACGACATAAGCTCAGAGTGGGATACTAAAAAGCTTAGGATGAGGGATAACCAAGATGGATTGTCCAATGCTTAATCAAGAGATATACCAAGCGACCGAGGATGGGATGGGTGAGGATGATATGGCGGATGAAAGCATAAAATAACTAGAATGTCAGGTAGATAATTATTACACCCTCTACGGATGATGCCTGTTACTAGGTTTTCACCACCTGTACTTATCCAAGGTGCCACTAAAAATGGTTTTCACCATAGGACAAATTTATTTCTCTTTACTATTTTTGGATTTTTTTTATTTTGATTTTTGGATTTTTTGATAGGTGGGATTACCAAGAAGACTTAGATGTAGAACCTCTTTAGATGAATGATATTGATTAGTTCTTTGAGGGGATCTCCTTCAAAGGTAGTAAG
>VDFB02049237.1:0-22514 GCA_007258455.2 Sequoia sempervirens | reverse complement strand
CAACAACCCCTAAGGTTACGAGACCGAGTTTACTTAAACCCAAACAAGAAACATGAATTAAAACCATTACATTTAATTATTTAACAAATTAGTTACACATCCATTCCATACATGATAAAATTACGACAAGGCATAAGAAATACCATATGATCCGAATAATAAACTTTACAATATGATTACAACACTCATTCCCCGAATGAGGTAATTCCAATATCCATGGTTACAAATTACAACTTCCACCTCGATACAAAGAGGGGTAATAAATTACATTAATAACTAAAAGAATAAAGCATGAAGGTACTAGATCCCATGAGCTCTACAACTGGAAACCTCATCCACATGAACAAGAAGATGACCCAATAGATTAAGGTGCATGTTCCACCCAACCATGTGATACCTGAAGGCTCACCCACCGTGCTAGGAGATAGTAACAAGGAATTATAGACAAGACCATCCACCTCTAAACATAGGCTAACTCACACTGACACAACCCAAAAACATGAACCAAACATCCATAAGGATAACACAAGAAAAACCCCAACATCATAGGTCACATTGCTTCCAGAAATAAAATAGGTCAAGTATGATAAGACCATACACATAAACCAAAATACCAACTATTGTCGTAGAAAGAGTATCATCACACAGCTCATCATGTGATATCCTCTGGGAAACTTCCTAGGCTCCAATTCCCACTATGAGTTGTCTTGGTGGCCTCTACTGTATCTCAACACCTGTACTCACTCATGCAGAATCAAATACCTCTTGTAAAGACAAGATAGATGACCTTGCCATTCCAAGCCTTCCCGTCTCATCCCAAGTCTATACAAGCCCTTGCATCCATGAGCGAGGCTCAATTATCTTAATTAATGTTGAAAAACTACATAACTTCTAAGTATATTGTTTTAGTTATCACTTGATTAAACCACCTCTGAAGGTTTCCCAGTTTACCTCTTTGGGCTCTGGTCCCTAAAAGAAGCCACTCTTCTACTTGACAACATACCAAACAAAACCAATCTCTAAGGGAATCCCAAGTGCAAACCAACAAGATTAAACCACTCCAACTCTAGGAGGAACATAAAATGAAAATCCACTCCAACACAGGAGGCAACAAAAGTCAAAACCCTCTCCAAACACTGGAGGCAACATACACATAAACCACTCCTTCCAAAGGAGGAACGACCATCCTCGTTCATGAAAACTAGGTAAAACAATCAGATACAACTATACACCCTACCCAAGGAAATACAACCATTGAATAACATATTACGACAACCCACACAATTAAATGAAAACCCCATCTGAAAGACTTACCTAAACAAATCACTCCAAATAGAACAAACAACTCAATCAAAGAGTTCCCTAGCCTCTAGAAGTAAAACTTAGTACTACCAAAGTACACTAATAAATTTACAATCATAACAATATTTCCCATACAATACCTGTGTATATGCTTAATTGTAATCTAAATAAAAACATAAAACACTAAATGAAACCTTAAACTAAAGAAATAGAACTAAATTTAAATAAACAAAATCCTTCAGTGTTGTCCCATTTTTCTCTATCCACAGAGATTCTTTTGAAGCTTTTTGGCTCTCAGATTGTGTAAGCTTCTCCAAATGGCTGCTGCAGAATGAGTATGCAAAGGAAAACTATTCTATATGTTGGTGAAGATGGAATTGTTGATACGGATATGGACAGGGGCTGTGATTATGCACAAGGGCTGTGAATGATATGTATCATGGTTCTACTGCTATTATGCTATGATTCTATGATATTGCTATGAAAATGCTCTATGAATGCTAATGCTACTTCCAATTTGCCTTTAATTTACTTGCTTAAAATTCTATATGATTTTGGAGCTCCCGGCAGCTGTATTTATAGATTTTTTGCAGGCTCCATCCCGGCTGGCAAGAATCTACGGCTATGAATTTGTCTGGTAAATTTGAATGGTGAGAGATTGAGAGGTTGAGAAGAAAATGGGGGAGGTTGAGAGGTTGGAGAGAAGGATGGAATCCTATCTTCAACCCACGGGAACAAGCCTGCACAGAAATAGAGAAATTTAATTTTCTGTTTTGGCAGTTTGTTTCCCGGGAGTTGAAGATAAATCCCAAATTAAATAAATATTTAAATTTATTTAATTTTATTTATTGCTTTTGATATTTGATTTTTGATTTTTGAAAACTATAGAAGAATTAATTAAATATTTTGTAATATTTAATCATGATGTGACTCTAGAAGATTTTTGAAATATTTAGAAAAATTTAATTAAATATTTTTGGAAATATTTAATTATGAATAGATTTTTGAATTGAATTGGAGGAATTTTGAAATGATTTTAAAATGAATATTGGATTAGAGGAAATAATCAAATATTTTGGAATATTTGATTATAAATGATATTTAGAAGAATTATAATATTTTAATCTTTATTTGAATAAAATATTCAAACTAAGATTATATGATAATTAATATAAATAAATTGTAACATTTATTTAATTAATTAAGAAATGAATATGAAAAGGTGATTAAATATTTAATCGAAATGAAATCATGAACAATATAAATAAATTATTTAAATTTATTTATATGTAGATAGAATCAAAAGATTTTAATTAAATATTAAAAATATTTAATTACCAGACAATGTGATATGACCATTTTTAAGTGTATACATTTTGCCCCTCTTTGAAGTGATGTGTTTTACGCATTACTTCAAAGAATTTTGAAATTTTGCCCCAAATATTGATTTGAAATGTTGATAGATGTATGCCCCCGCGAACGATGAATCGATATTTGAATTTTTGAATTTTTTTTTTTTGTTTAAATTTTTGAATTTTTGAATTTTGATGATTTTAAAGATATCGATTTATCGTTCGAAACTTATGATATGAAGAAATTGCCCTGATAAGATATGAAATGAAAATTTGATGAAGAAATTTCCCCTAGGATGTGAAAATATGATAAAAATGCCCCAATTTTACCATTATATAGGTTAAAAATGTCATTTTCCATGTCATTTTCAATTTTAACCTAGTAAAATTTGCAAATATTGAGCTCTGAGTGGATAATCATGGCACTTCCAGTTCACCTGCACCGTTTCGAGCGTATCCAACGTCATCAACGGCCAGCACACTACAGACCTCTAGTATGCATCTCGCAAATTCGTGTCTTTCAAAATTTTTTATTTTTGCGCATGTTTCTAATGTTTATTGTAGAAATTTTTGAGTTTTAGCGCTCTTAAGGTTTTTCATAGCGCAATCAATAATTTTCATAGCGCGTTTAATACTGTAGCGCCCTTAAGGCATATCGTAGCGCATTTGAAATTTTCCATAGCGCATACAATGTCGTAGCGCCCGTGAACTATTTCGTAGCACATATGATATGTTTTGTAGCGCTATTGATTTCCTAGCGCACTTGAAACTTATTACAACGCTTTTGATATGTCTTGTAGCGCAAAATATTTCATAGCGCATATGATAAGTTTTGTAGCGCTCTTGATTGATTCTGTAGCGCAAAAGTTTCTTTAGCGCTGATAAGGAATTTTGTAGCGCCCACAATCAGTTCTGTAGCGCTTTTTGTTCCACATGATAAATTTGTTTCCCAAATTGTTGGAGAACAAATAGTAGCTGATAAATTTGCTTTTAAAGTTGTTAAAAACAAATAGGATAGATAAGTTTTCTCCTAAAGTTGTTAGAAAGAAACTTGATGTTGATTATTTGCGTTCCATGATGATGAAAAACAAATAATTTGATTGATTCATTGATACGTTAAGATGATTTGATATTGATGTTGTTTTGATGATGTATGTGAACAGGAGAGACTAGGTGTCTTGCAGGTACGAGAGACTTTCCCGAGCACATGGTCATTGATTCCACATTTATTACAGTCTGATAGAGATGTGATCGATGCTTGTGGTTTGACTTCATTACTTGATATGCCCGAGGTTCGCCTCAATAGGGCTCTATTGACAGCACTTGTAGAGCGGTGGCATAGCGACACCAACACCTTTCATTTACCGACCGACGAGATTACAGTGACTCCCGAGGACGTATATCGCATCCTACGGATCCCAGTGATGGGAGAGATTGTTGTTTTTGACAGACGAGAGGTTGGAGGTACTCTTGCTTTGAGACGGATATTCAGAGATACTTAGATAGCCGGATACTTCATCCCATGGGGTGAGATTACAGATAGCTATCCACCTTTACCAGCTGTGCTTGCAGGATTCATTGGAGGTGTGTTGTGCCCCGACCATAGGTCGAAGGGGTTCACGATCGGATGGGGTCGTGTCTTAGAGAGCATGGTGATGCAGGGCACACGATATGCATGGGGTACCTGTATGCTAGCCCACCTATATGACGAGCTACATCACATCGTATATGGTAGAGGCCGGAGTTTTGCGGTTGGATGCACATTACTACAGATATGGGCATGGGAGCATTTTGCAGTGTTACGTCCATTGACTCGAGGAGAGCGACCAGCTGGTCAAGCATACAGATGGAGATATTCACATATTATTGCTCAGCCTAGACTGGGCAAACTAGTGTATTGGCAGTGGCTTTTAGATAGTTTGGACACAGTATGCTGGAGGCCATATTTGGATTGTGAGCCATGGCCAGAGGATGCGAGGGAGATGCCTTTTGTATGCACTTCCAGATTTTTGATTGGACGGACCACATGGATCTTGGAGAGATTTCTTGCTGGACGTGTATTGCGACAGTTTGGTCAGACTCAGGGTATGCCTGTTGGTTCAGCTATTTATGCACGGCGACAGGCAGAGCTTGCAGTGTGGGGCCCACGGATCTCTTATGATGCAGCGGTAGCATATTTTATCAGTTTAGGTGCACAGATGTGGGACTACCAGGCAGATGTTCTGGATGCAGGGGCGACACCAGAGTATGTTCAGTATGTTCTACAGCATCCACCTCCACGCATGTTTGATCCTGATGAGGCCGTTGCTCCTGTCATTGGACAGAGACGTCGACAAAGAGACTCAGAGTCAGGTGATGACGAGGAGGATAGTGGAGATGATGACTCAGATGGAGATGATGGTGATGATGGTAGGGGTGGCAGGAGAGGCGGTAGGAGAGGTGGTAGAGGAGGTAGGGCAGGCAGAGGTGGACCATGGATGAGGCATACTAACCCATCCCCGTCAGTGGATCCGACAGCAGCGAGTCAGATATCTTCTCTGCAGAGCACAGTACAGAGCTTACAGGCTCAGCTATCACAGGCACAGGCCTTGATTTCACAGTTGCAGGGTCAGGTGACTTTGATCACTGCCGAGAGAGATGCAGCTAGACAGCGGGGTGAGCAGGCCATTGCCTTAGCAGATAGCCTACAGAGAGTGGCAGGGAGCACTTTGCCAGGTGATATGATGAGAGAGGTTACGAGGGCTACTCGAGAGGCAGAGTTTTATCGCACTAGATATCATGATGCAGTCCCAGCTGAGCAGAGAGAGAGCTACACTCAGTCACGATCTACTCATGGTCGCTCTCGTACTACCAGCAGGGGTGTGACACAGCCATTGCCTCCTAGAGGGCCACCGGGGTCAGGCGGAGCAGGTCCATCAGGGGCAGGTGGTACAGGTCCTAGGCCAGCTCCATCACAGGATAGCTCTGCCTAGTGCATTGTATATGATTCTCTTTTATGATATTCTGTTGAGACATTTTGTATACACCGTGAGATGATCATATTTTTGATGATATTATATCATTTGTAGTTTGACATCCTTGTACATTTTGACATTCATCTTTGAAATATATGAAATGCAGTGATGATTTTACATGATATATATATATGATGTGTACTATATGATGGCTTCATGATTTATGATTATTTATATACATGATGGTATGAGATAAATGAATGTATGATGTTTATGATAGATGATTGTCTAATGCAATAATTTATGAAATAATGTTTTGTGAATGTCAAAATATACTCAGTCATATTTGAAAAGATATAAATCTTTTGAGTCTTTGTCGGCTTTTAGGAATCTATGAATGCAAGATGCAAATTCTAACATGAATGCAATCTATACTAACCATGCAGGACATTCATACAATATTGCCATTTGGAGAGCTTATACATGCTTTTTGTATCATCATAGAGCTTTGAAATGTTGAAAGTTAATACAAGCATCAAAGGGTATGTTAGCACCAGTGATGACCTAAGTATTGCTTTCATGATTTTTAATATAGCAAGTTAATACAAGCATCTAGGTATAATTGAACCAAGATGACCTGAGTATTGCTTGCATAAACAGACAAGAGTTAACCCTTTTCCCATGCAAATTCCGAAATGTCATCCATGATCCATAGTAGAGCATGTCTCGCGACCAATTTGCATAGTACTAATGAGTTTCCTTACAAACAGAAGACAAAGAAAAATCATACTCCTTCCTTGCTTTTCTAGTTCAGTACATCGAATTACTACATGGTATGGATAATGAAAATAGAAACCTAAAGATTCCCACTACATGGTATGGATAATGAAAGATATTTACAGATGATAGACGTGGATGAATGATGCCTAAAGTGAAAATAAGACATAAACTAATAAATGGAGGAGCCCATTTCGATCACAAGTAGCGCTTGTTTGCCAAGTTTTCACCACTTGTTTTTATTGCACTTTTTCAGGATTTTATTTTATTTTTTATTTTTTTTTCAGGACTTTTTATGATTTTTTTGATTTTTTCAGGACTTTTTATGATTTTTTTGATTTTTTCAGGACTTTTTATGATTTTTTTTTGATTTTTTCAGGACTTTTTAGACATAGAATTTCTTAAGATGAATACTATTGATTGGCTCTTCAAATAGGTCCCCCTCTGATGTGGATAACTGATATGCTCCAGAACCATATGCTGCTACAATAACAAATGGACCAAGCCAATTAGTTTCAAATTTGCCTTTCTTTTCTCTATCTTGCTGATTACGTGGATTTTCCCTCAAAACTAAGTCACCCACTTGAAATGCCCATGGTTTAACTCTGTGGTTATAACTACGAGACATGACTTGTTGATAACCTTTGAAGTGATTAGCTGCATGTTGGCGTCTTTCATCTAACAGTTCGAGTTCTTGAAGGCGAGAAACTCGATAGTCTTCATCACTTATCAATCCCTTAAGTGAAACCCTAAGCGAAGGTATTTCAACTTCTAATGGTAAGATCGCTTCTGCTCCATAGACTAAAGCATATGGTGTAGCTCCTGTTGGTGTGCGAACACTAGTTCTATATGCCCACAAAGCTGGGTTGAGTTGAACATGCCAATCACGTCCAGCATCATTTACTGTCTTCTTCAATATCTTCAAAATGGTTTTGTTAGAAGCTTCTGCTTGACCATTACCCTGTGGATAATAAGGTGTAGAGTACCTGTGTTGGATATGAAATCTTTCACAATGTTCATCAACATCCTGATTCTTAAAAGGTCTTCCATTATCAGTAACAATAGAATTAGGAATTCCATATCTACAAATAATGTAATTCAAGATAAATGAAGATATCTGTTTACCAGTCACTGTTGTTAGAGGAACAGCCTCAATCCATTTTGTAAAATACTCAGTAGTTGTGATGATAAACTTATGACCATTTGATGATGAAGGATGTATTTTACCAACAAGATCTAATCCCCACTGAGAAAAAGGCCATGTTGAAATAAAAGGCTGCAATTCTTGTGCAGGTGCATGAATAAGATTCCCATGGATCTGGCATTTAGAACACTTCTTAACAAAAGTAAAAGAATCTTGCTCCATGGTAGACCAATAGTATCCCATTCTGACAAGTTTCTTCGCTAAGGTCAAACCACTTGAGTGAGTTCCACAAATACCACCGTGAACCTCTTGTAAGGCTTTTTCAGATTCGTCACGTTCAAGACATCTAAGGAGTGTACCATCAAGACCACGTCTATAAAGGATATTGGCAATTAAGGTATAACGGGATGATTGGCGTATGAAATTCCATTTTTGGTTGCGGGATAAATCTAAAGGCAAGATGTTATCTTTCAAATAGGTATAAGTTTTGCTATATAAAGGTGAATCTGAACCGGTTAAATGACATATAACTTGGTTTTCAGGATTATCATATGCAGGAGAAAACAATTGTTCCACCAAGAATTCATACTTGGTTTGATCTTCTGATATTTGTAATAAAGAAGCAATGGTAGCCATTGCATCTGCAGCTTTATTGTCAATTCTTGATATTTGTGAAAACTTAATTGACACAAAATATTTCTTATAATCATCCACCATGTTTTTGTATGGTAGCAACTTATCATCTTTGGTTTGATAGTCATCATTAATTTGATTAATGATAAGTTGTGAATCACCATAAACTTCCAGCTCTGTAATCTGCCATTCCAAAGCTATCTTTAATCCTATGAGTAATGCCTCATACTCTACTATGTTATTTGTGCAAGGAAACATCAACCGATATGATCATGAGATGGTATGTCCTTCAGGTGTAACAAAAAGAATCCCTGCCCCCGAGCCATATTGTGTATAAGATCCATCAAAGTACAATGCCCACGGTCTCTGAATTGTTGCTGTAAAGACATCTGCATCAGGAAACTCAATATGCATTGGATTGTCTTCTTGTAAAGGAGCTTCAGCTAACTGATCTGCAATGACCTGTCCTTTAATCGCTTTTCGATCTACATAGTGAATATCAAACTCACTTAAGATCATTACCCATTTTGCAAGTCTTCCTGTTAAAGTGGCTCTGCTTAATAGGTATTTCAATGGATCTATCTTTGTTATCAGCTTAACTGTATGAGTCAACATATAATGTCACCACTTTTGGGAAGCAAATACTACTGCAAGACAGGCTTTTTCAATGAAACTGTAATTTAACTCATGTCTTGTTAAGGTTCTGCTGATATAATATATAGCCCTTTCTTTACCTGTAGAGTCTTCTTGTGCTAGCAATGCACCCAAAGATACTTCTGTTGCTGAAATATAGAGTATAAGCGGCTCTCCTGGAATAGGCGGAATTAGAACTGGTGGATGTGTAAGATATTGCTTAATCTGATTGAATGCTGCTTCACATTTGTCATCCCATTTAAATGGAACATTTTTATGCAATAGATGTGTGAATGGCAAGCTTTTGTCTGCTAGTTGAGCTATAAACCTTCTAATGGATTGTAATCTTCCTTGTAAGGATCTTAATTGACTGATATTTCATGGTGGAGGCATATCCATTATAGCTTGTACCTTTTCTGGATCAACTTCTATACCCTTTTCTGAAACAATGTACCCTAGGAGTTTTCCAGATGTAACACCGAAGACACATTTCTTTGGATTCAGTCGAACATTGAATTTTTCCATTCTGACAAAGATTTTTGACAAGATTTCAAGGTGTTCATCTCGTGTATGAGATTTAGCAAGTAAATCGTCAACATAATCTTCCATGAATGTATGCATCATATCATGAAAAATAGTTGTCATTGCTCTTTGATAAGTAGCTCCAGCATTCTTTAACCCGAATGGCATTACATTCCAGCAATAAGTACCCCAAGGACATGTGAACGCTGTTTTATCTTGATCTTCTGGTGCAATTTTTATCTGGTTGTATCCTGAGAATCCATCCATTAATGAATACATTGCATGTCCAGCAGTTAAGTCAACAATCAAATCTATGTTAGGTAAAGGAAAATCATCTTTAGGGCATGCTTTATTTAAATCCCTGAAATCTGTACAAACTCTGATCCTTCCATCTGGCTTTGAAACAGGTACAATGTTTGAAATCCATTCTGCATAGTCAATAGTTCGAATGAATCCAACATCTAAAAGCTTCTTTAATTCTTCCTTGACCAATAATGCAACATGTGGATGCATCTTTCTGAGCTTTTGCTTTACAGGTTTTATCCCAGGTTTGATAGATAAATGATGCATTATCAAATTAGGATCTAACCCTGGCATATCAGCATATGACCAAGCAAAGTTAATTTGATTATCCTTCAAGAATTGCATGAATTTCTGGACTTCTTCAACTGTTAATGATGCTGCAATTTGCAAAACTTTTGGCTGCTCTGGTGTACTTATGTTGATTGATTCGTTGGTTCAATCAAAATAGAAGATCTTTCATGATAATACTTGGGAAGAGTGTCAAGTTTCTCATCCTTCAATGCCTCAGAAAGGTTTTCACTGTCAGATTCGCTCTTTATTTTTCTTTTGTTTTGATCTATCACTGCCTTTTTTCGGTTTTCATCAATAGATCCATCTTTTATTTCATTTATTTTGCAGCTAAGAGACTTGACACTCTCCTTGTCAAAATCATGAGTATAAGATTCTTGAATGAAACAATTGTTTTCTTCATTTGAGGAACAAAGGAAAGTTATAACATCTTCATCATTACTGAATGTAGGAATATGGATAGGTGCATCAATGTCCCAATCTATAAGTTCTGGATAAACTAAAGGCATAGGATCATTAGGTTGGGTAAGGTCTTGTATTGTCAAAGTCATGATATGGTTGTCATCCTCATGGTAAACAAGGTCTGTGATGGTATTCTCCTGTTGATTATCCATCTCGTTAGAATCTGATTCTTCCTCACTTGAGTCATGATCGCTTTGTAAAACATAATCGAGTGGAGGCCTTGAACCTTCTCCTTGTATAAGAACAGGTGCATATTTATGTATAGTATCAATTTGTTTATCCCTCCAGAATTCATCATTATAAATGGTGTCCCATTCATATTCATTAGAATCAGTATCTGAACTATTTTGCAATTGGAAAACTGATTCATGAGATTTATCTGACACAGATTCTCCTTTATGAACTAATGATGTCTGCTGTGAAGTAAGTTCTTCTTTATCTTTACCATATCCAAGTCCTGTTTTATCACTTGAATGCTTTGAAATAGGCTGAATTGGTTCCACAATTCCTTCTCTTCGTTTCCCTATAGGACCATTGCCTTCATAACCCATCTTTTGCATGATAGCGTACCCTTTACCATATTGTTCTTTAGGTAACTTAATGTGTAAGAGAGATTCTTCTTCATCTTTGTATAGCCAATTTAAGATGTCCCTATCTTCAGCTTCTTCTTCAGTGGTATTAGCTCTAATGAATTTTCCATCAAACTTTGTGATTGGCACGGAAGTTTGAGATGTAGAAGGAGTCACAATCTTTTGATTTGGTAAACCATGTGATCTTGGAGAAGGAGGTAAAGTAGAAAGAGATAGTGAATATTCACCTACCCCTTTGTCTTTAAACTTCAGTTTAGTATCAAGATTCTTTGTCAATTCTTGCAATTGGACTTGTAGATTAGAAGAAGAAACAACAAGAGCTTCTCTATTGTGTGGCACAAAGACATCTTGACTCACCCTAAGATTGGAACAAGTTTGGGTACTATTGTAATCAGCTTGTATAGTTATTTCTTGTCCATCATATGGAAACTTGATACATTGATGATATGTTGATGGTACGGCTTGCATATCATGAATCCACGGACGACCCAAAAGTATGTTATAAGACAGATCTCGATCTAGAACCTGACAAAAAGTATTCTTCACAACAGGTCCCACTCTGATAGGTAGCAATATTAATCCTTTAGAAGCTCTTTCTTCATCATCATATGCCTTAATGGTTATCTTCCTTCGTGAATCAATTTCATTTTCTGAAATTCCTAAGGCATTTATCAATTTTAAGGTACAAATATTCAAACCGGCTCCTCCATCTATTAAGACACGTCTAATTCGATGTTTATGAATCATGACTTCAAGATAGAGCGAGGAATTATGTGGATGTGTTATAGAAGCATCATCTTTATCGGAAAATGAAAGACAAGTGGGGGAAGACAAATGTCCCACCATGGCTTGAAATCTGTTTGCATCTAGATCAGTATCAACAGTTGTGTTCACAAGCGCTTCTTCTAAAATATTTTTGTGTATAGGGGATATTTTAAGAAGTTCAAGAATAGAAATTTGAGCTGATGTTTTTCTCAATTGATCAACCAGATTATATTGAGTTGGAGAAGAAATAGTTGTTTTAGATGAACTTCCTTTTAAAACAACCTTTGCTTGACCTCTTGTTGTTACATTAACCTGTTGATATTCTTGTTTTCCTTTAATTTTGATAACATTAATCCGATTATCATCTGTGTAAATATGGCGGATTATATTGTCTTCAACATTATGTATGCTTTTGGCTTTGGTATCCGATGTTTCCCCCTTTTGGTAGTTTGGCAAAGGATCTTTGAATGCTTGATGATCATCATTGGTATGATGTCCCTCAATTGTAATAGTACCATTGTCAATTAAATCTTGTACTAGATTTTTCAAAGCTTGACAATTGTTTGTTCTATGACCTTTACATCGATGATAATTGCAATAATACGAGTCATTCCATGATGGTGGTTTAACTCGTGGCTCATAATCTCTTTGTGGTGGTAAAGTGATAACCTTATTATCAAGAAGTTCCTTGAGAGCAGATTCAAGAGATTGACCCAAAGCAGTAAAAGTCCGTCGATTTGAAAAGAATGAAGGTCTAGACGGATTTGATATTTGGGTATTGCCAAGATTATTATTGAAATTACCACGATTTTGATTGGTATTTTGATTGGTCATGTTCTCTTGCTTGGAAATTTGTCCTTGTTGATTGTTGTTTCCTTGTTGAATTGTATTTCCTTGTGAATTGTTTCTTGGAGTACTTGATAGATTGAAAACGAATGGTCTTGTTCGTAAATTATTTGCATCCACTATACCATCATTAACAACATTTTTGTTTCTATTCCAAAACCTTGTTTTATCATTGTCTTGATTTGATGTACTTGGATTATCAAGTTTTATCACTCCTCTTTTAACCAAAGCCCCTTCAATAGTGATTGCATTTTCAATCAGTTTTTCAAAGTTATGAGGACAATGAAGATTAAGCCTATAGCTTAATTCTGGATCAAGACTATTGATAAAAATATCCATCTTTTCCTTTTCAGGAATAGGACGAGAATATCGTGCAAATAACCTTCTCCATCTTTGTAAAAATGTAGTAAAGGGTTCTCCTACTTTTTGTTTTACTTTACAAAGATCAAGCATTGTTATTTGATGTTGAATATTGTAGGAGTATTGTGAGATAAACTGATTTATCAACTCCTCAAAAGTTTTGATAGGTGGAGTGATTTTTGAAAGCCACTCCATGGATTGTACACCTAGACTTCATGGAAATAATCGCATCAAGTAAGTATCATCATAGGCGAATTCAAGACTCATGTTTCGGAAATCCCTAACATGGTCTATGGGATCGGTTTTTCCATTATACCTATCATACTTAGGAATTTCACAATGTTTTGGAAATGGGATCATTTGAAGACTCCTATCAAATGGATAAGGAGATATGTCTTCCAAAACATATTTCTTTGTTGTACCTCCTTGCATTTCCTTTATTTTCCCTTGTAATTCTTTTATCTGTTGGTTAAGAGCACTAAAGTCATTAGGAGGATTTTCAGGATTTTGTTTAATCCCCTCTATGTCAAAGGTGTGAGGCAACTTAGCTCCTTGATTAGCTAATGAAAGAAAGTATTTTTCTTTGTTACGTTCTAGGATTCTTTCCATAAGAGTATGGAATTGAGGATCTTGTTCTGCTTCTTGAAGCTTTTCTTCCGTTATCTCATCAAGATTAAATGTTTCCTCTTCTTTTTCATTTCGATCACCCATTTTACTAGTTGTAGTTTCTCCCTCGTCTTTTTCCATTTGTTTTTGAGATCTTGTGAGAACAGGCATAGATTTTACTCCAAATTTTACTTACTTTTGATCAAAAGAGTGAAATAGTGCAATTGATGTGGTATGTATAAAAGTCAGAATAGAATGAAAATTCTATGACTTATACGAAATTTTCTAATCTTATAGCTTGTGTTGTTCCCTAAGTGAAAGGATGAAAATCCTGTTAATGGGAATATAAGCAAAAGATCAAGAAAATGATAATTTTTGCACTTTATGAAGTTTTGATCATGGCTTTGTAAAAAGATGGATTTAGTGATAGATGCCTAATGTATTCTAAGTTCTCTATTGTAAGATTTGATTTGGACGAGTAGAGTATTCGATTGCTGGTTGGGGAATATAACTAAAACGGATGCGTTGACTATGGTTATGCCTTTGAGAAAGGGCTCTTCTTTGAAAATAAGCTTGTGAATACAAGGGCTCTATGGCATAATCATCTGAAAGACCTCTAACACAATCATGATACCTATGAAGAAAAGTTCTATATTTAAGTAAAACTTTTCGACTTTGATATAAGAATTGTTGTTTCTTCAATAATTTCTTGTGGTTGAGAGGTTTCTTTGGCTTCTTAATCCTTTTGGAAACGGATTTCTTTACAAATTTTGTAGATTTCCAATCTCGTAACATGAGATTGATCAATATGATAATGAGTGTTTTGGATGATCTTTATCTAAATTAATGTAATGAAAACACATCAAACAAGTTAAAAACGTTTGTTTTAAGTCCTATCTAAACATCAAGTGTGTAACCAAAATGTTTTTCAAAAATTGTTTTAACAGGTTTTACACATGACAAGCACTTCAAACAGACTCACTCTTAGTTCTCAAGTAGGTCATCATAGCAATCAACAGCCCACATCTTAAAACTGCGTCGACTCACACAGCCGTGTCACCCCCGAAAGGGCGCCCGTGTTTTTGTCTTTTCCAGGTGCGTACTCAGAGTGACGGAAGTGGATACCGGATCCCCTGAGCAAACAATCCTTGGCAGTTATATGGTGAGTATCTTGGGGGTAGATTCTTCCCTCCCCTGCACTGTGATTGAAACAATGTTCGGAAACTGACTCGGTTAGTTACTACACTAGGTTCGTAGTAAGGATTTCCGTTCGGTGCGGCAAATGATAGACTCCCTCGAGAGACCTCCCTACCTTTAGAACAAAGGCTTTGGGGATGGTTATCAATGCACACTACCGTCAAAAGAGGGTTTCCCCAATTTTGCTTTAAATTTTATAGTGGGGTGGAATAGCCTGGCTTTGGCTTGAACCCACTTGAGTCGTTCCTCTTGGGTGAGTACTTTTTCCCACAAGAGCAGGCTCTCTACAAGGTTTTAATAAAGCTTAAAGATGCATAAAAATAAATAAGTGAGTTTGGCATTTTGATCACCCAGTTAAGGGGAGAGCATAGGCCTATCACTGAGAACAAAGCAAACACTAGGTTCAATTGTTAAGCACCAAAATAAAAATTTTCTAACTAAGTGAAGATATTGCTTCACATAAACAGAAAATTCATTTTAAGCTTAAATTGAAAAATGAAGTATCTATCCTAGGATTGCTTTATTTTATGCTTTTAGATGACTACCCTAGGATTGATAAATTTTTATGCTTTTTTTGGATATCCTAGGATTGATTATTTTTTTTTAATTTTTTAATTTTTAATAACTGTCCGCGGCTGCGTCGGAGTCGGTTAAACTAAACTAAAGTAATAGATTACAGATTACAGTCCTCTAAAAATTTGCGCTGCAAAACAAATTACGGACGCTGCAATAAACGTTACGGGCGCTAAAACAGTCTTCACGGGTGCTGAAACAGTCTTCACGGGCGCTGAAACAGACTTCACGGGCGCTGAAACAGACTTCACGGGCGCTGAAATAGACTTCACGAGCGCTGAAACAGACTTCACAGGTGCTGAAACAGACTTCACGGGCGCTAAACTGGAAGTGTCCTTCCAAAAACGTGTCGTCTGCGCTATTCTGCTATTTTTCCTGTAACCTGTCAAAAAAAACTGCAAACAAAACATTAAAAAGGGGGCATAGGCCCCACGGTGGGCGCCAAAAATGTGTATATGCTTAATTGTAATCTAAATAAAAACATAAAACACTAAATGAAACCTTAAACTAAAGAAATAGAACTAAATTTAAATAAACAAAATCCTTCAGTGCTGTCCCATTTTTCTCTATCCACAGAGATTCTTTTGAAGCTTTTTGGCTCTCAGATTGTGTAAGCTTCTCCAAATGGCTGCTGCAGAATGAGTATGCAAAGGAAAACTATTCTATATGTTGGTGAAGATGGAATTGTTGATACAGATATGGACAGGGGCTGTGATTATGCACAGGGGCTGTGAATGATATGTATCATGGTTCTACTGCTATTATGCTATGATTCTATGCTATTGCTATGAAAATGCTCTATGAATTCTAATGCTACTTGCAATTTTCCTATAATTTACTTGCTTAAAATTCTATATGATTTTGGAGCTCCCGGCAGCTGTATTTATAGATTTTTTGCAGGCTCCATCCCGGCTGGCAAGAATCTACAGCTATTAATTTGTCTGGTAAATTTGAATGGTGAGAGATTGAGAGGTTGAGAAGAAAATGGGGGAGGTTGGGAGGTTGGAGAGAAGGATGGAATCCTGTCTTCAACCCACGGGAACAAGCCTGCACAGAAACAGATAAATTTAATTTTCTATTTTGGCAGTTTGTTTCCCGGGAGTTGAAGATAAATCCCAAATTAAATAAATATTTAAATTTATTTAATTTTATTTATTGCTTTTGATATTTGATTTTTGATTTTTGAAAACTATAGAAGAATTAATTAAATATTTTGTAATATTTAATCATGATGTGACTTTAGAAGATTTTTGAAATATTTAGAAGAATTTAATTAAATATTTTTGGAAATATTTAATTATGAATAGATTTTTGAATTGAATTGGAGGAATTTTGAAATGATTTTAAAATGAATATTGGATTAGAGGAAATAATCAAATATTTTGGAATATTTAATTATAAATGATATTTAGAAGAATTATAATATTTTAATCTTTATTTGAATAAAATATTCAAACTAAGATTATATGATAATTAATATAAATAAATTGTAACATTTATTTAATTAATTAAGAAATGAATATGAAAAGGTGATTAAATATTTAATCGAAATGAAATCATGAACAATATAAATAAATTATTTAAATTTATTTATATGTAGATAGAATCAAAAGATTTTAATTAAATATTAAAAATATTTAATTACCAGACAATGTGATATGACTATTTTTAAGTGTATACAATACCAAAAAGAATTCACTTAAATCAACAATCATAAGAATACACATTCTTTAAATAACTAAAGATGTCTTTCAACATAACGGTATTTTTTCATAAAACAGGAACCAAAGTCCATATATACCTCATATACTTAATCTTTTAACTATTCATATAAGTTCTAAACAATATAATTTTTATGAACCTTATCTATTCCTTGCAATCTGGACAACAAACAACATTCCCCATTCACCATTTAAGGAAATGGAATACAAGAACTTTTAAATAACATTCTACCCATTATAACCACATTGTAATAAAATAATCCTTTTCTTTACACATTTAATATCATCAATTTTGCTCTAATTATAATCCATATAAATTAACCACGTACATAATCCTGACATTTAACAAATACTTTACAAGAACTTTAATATTCCATCAAATCAAATAGGTCATTGTAAACACATTAACCATATTCATTTCAATTACAACCCTAACCCTTAACAAATATTTAATGTTTGCACTAACATTAATTTCCAAAATACGAGAGCACTAATTTTAAAATCAAAAACTTACGTACGCTTTCCAACTCAAACACAATTATAACTAAACTATTGTTAGGATTTTCTAAATCCAATTCACCCAATAACACCTCGCTTGCAAATACTCAAAAGTAAAGAAAATCGTATTAGCGACATTAAGAAATTAACACTAATCATTTAATTATGTTTTCTCATTCATACAAAATAATTGATTAAACTTGCTAGATAAAATCATTTGATTAAAATAAATCAATCTTTGTTTCAACTACGCTAAAAATAATCAACTTAAATTTTATCCTTATTTTAATACAACTATATATTAAATATATATCTAAAATATATACATCTAGTGTATATATATGTATATATATATATAATTATATAACTATTATTTAAATAATTCATTTAAACTCAACTAATTAAATTATTTAAAAATACATAATATATATATACATTAAATATATCTATATATATATGCAATATATGCAAGCTATATATATACATAATATATATAAATAATTAATTATAAATTTTTTTATATCAATATTAAAATAATATATAAAAAGAACAATTTTATTTTTATTTTTTTAAACAAAGAAACCATTATGTGGCCAAGGGGCCCTCCCAAAAGGGAGAGGCAGGCTACCACGTAGCCCCCCATATGGGGTGCGTTGTGTGAGCAGCGTTGCTGCCTATGAAAGCAGTTAGTTGGCTCACTTCCACAGCCCCGCGTGCAGACGGTGGCCACGCCTCACCCTTCTCTATAGAAATAGAATTTTATTTTTGAAAATAAGTTTTTATAACAAAAATAAACTTCCACTAAATACAATTAAAAAAAAATAGGGAAGGCCCTATACAGGAAAAATTTCCTGTGTAAAATGTTTTTTGAAATCAAAATTTTCTTTTTCGAGAATAATAAAAACCAATATATTTATAAAATATACTTGTATGTATATATAAAAATATATAACTAAAATCTCCATTTTCAACTATACTATGCAGTTGCACAACAAAATTTTGCAACAAAAATAAGTTCGTTGACACAACTTCTGGGTTAAGTTTTCAGTTTGGAAAGAAATTTTCTTTTGGTTTCTTTCAATTTTTCCATTGTGTGATTCTTGTTTTGTTCTCTTTCCCCTAATTTCAACAGAATCTTGCAAGTTTGAAACAAATTTACATGGGTTTTCATATTGAAAATTCAAATAGAAATTTTTAAAAAAGTTTCCAACAGACAATGAAATTTGAAACTCCTCACATAATGAAAAATAAAAAATAAAAGGAAGAACTCCGGTTTATTCTCCAAAGTCGGTATGATTCATATGGTGCTTCCCAATCTTTTCGAAATTCACCCAAGAAATTCAACCTTCTTCTTCAAATCCAAACAAATCCATAGTCAAAAACTTTCTCCACCCAAATTCAAAATTCAAAAAAAATATGAAATTGTATTTCCTCCCAAAGAGTTTTCCCCAAATTTAGTCAAACCCCTAAAATATCCCATCCACCAAATTTATATCAAATTTGGGGATATTTTCATTTCTTTTAAAATTTAAAACTAATTTGTAACTTTCTAATTGGAAATCTTTATGCATTTCAAAATTTCTTTTAACTAGAAGAATCTGAATTTTTGCAAAGAATTTATTTTATCTATAATTTCTAAAAAGTGAAATTTAAAAACATATTTTCATTTTATTTTAGCTTTAACTCTAAATATCCAAGCATGATTTCCATTTTCATTTTAATTTTGAATCTTAATATACAATAATGCCAGAACAACTACTTCACTTAATTTATCACCATTAACCTAATTAATCAATAAACTAAATCTAATTTTATTAATTAAATCAAATTAATCAATAAAATAAATAACAATTCAACATTGCAACTAGATACATTTAAACATCATTTTAACTACACCCATCATTTAATAACCTCTATAATTTGAAATTAAATAAATACTCAAGGTGAAAAGAACCAAATTAAAACAACTAACCCCGACGACAACCCGACGACACACTTATGACTAGGGTGATGACTTACACAAAACCTAGCTACTATCTCCCAATTGATTACCGTTGGTCAATGCACACACTCAAACCAATGAAATCAAGTGGGAGTCGGTCTTGTACCTATCAACCTTGGAATAAAGAGCATACCTAACATGCATATATAACATAATAAACACACCATGAAGAGGAAATTGTGGAATCGTGAGGGCACCCCACAAGTGAGCATATATTCGCCCCTTCACCAATACACTCATCATAGACCACGTAGCCCATCATAAACAAATATCTCTGCGGCAATAACGGTTACAATAAGTTATCAATATTACACCAAATTAAAACATGTCAAAATAAAGCATCGATAAGATACATCACATCACACAAATAAATTATATCTCTAAAAATAGCTTATCAAATAACACACACATGAGAAAGTATCTCGAGAACCAAAAAGAATATCCAAGCAAACAAGGACATATTGTCCAAAATTAGAAAGGCAAATCAGAGGGGTATTACATCCTCCCCCCCTAGGGTCAAGCTTACTCCTGGAAGCCTGCAAGTACCCCTAGTACAAACTCCATAAAATCACACATAACCAATGGTTCTAAAACTAAACCACTCCATATCTCATCATAAAAACAACAGTAACCTATGCTATAATCAACCCAACCAAGAACACTATCAATCTATACAAATCAACATGGTGAAGTAACCACCAACCAAATCTACAAAACACATATCCATGGATTAACATCCATAATACACATATGAACTAATGCACATCACTGAGAATCATCACAAGGCCACACATAGTGCATTATCATTACAATGTTAACTCAAGACAAGGTATGCAACATTATCACTTCAACATTCATTTAACATTTTGCATTTTGAATCCAAGTATAATAATTTAATCTCTCATGATTTCTTAAGACTTAACAATAAAGTTGGGGACTATAGGCCTCACCAACAAGATGCACCTATTATGCAATTATCATTAACATGCAATGGTTTCACTAATCCATTTTCTCTAAACTTTTACTTACTGCAAAACTATTTTCCATGATTATGAATGCAACTTGGGGACTTAGTTTCTTTACCCAAGTTTGATCTAATAAAAAAAACATTCATGAATACATAAGCATTTTATCATAAGACACAAGATACCATGGGTTTCAATACACCACATACTCAAGGACGAGCATCTTTTTTAAACCAATGGGAAGAGAGAGAAGGCAAGAGTTATTTATAGTTCTAACATAGGAACGAATGCAATCATGGTTTCATCATCACACGATCACTTTCACACAAATGCATCAATCATATGAGAGTATGCACGAATCTCTATGAACTAACAACATGATCATTCATTTTCTATTACCATATTTCATAATTTCAAAATAATATAACATGCAAAAGCAACTCCAAAACCACATAGGGTCAATCAGGCAATCAATTGCACAATGGGGTAAAGCACAAGAAAACATGCATCAGATACTTGCATGGTGAAGAAAAACAACAAGACTCCAGAAGAGAATATACACCAAAGGAAATTCTTGGCACCCTCAAGGTCAAACAGACCTTCCAAGAACATGAGCAAAGAACCAAGCAAAGGTAATTTTAGGCAACACATGTCACCTACAACCCACCAACAAGCTAAGGTCCAACATGATCACTCGCAACATAGGATAGATTGGAGTAATCGATCTCAACCTTAGAAGACTCTCAACCAAGGGAATCGCTCCAACCCTGAAGGGTAAGGCAAGAACTAGGAGGCATCATTCCTCCACAACTCAAGACAAGGTTGGAAAACTCAACCCTCTAAAATGCCATACTAAGGCACTCAAGGAAATAGGTCCTATTACTATCTCACCCCAACAAGCACTTGGAACACACCCAACAAACACACTACAACCACACTCAGGCACCACTCAAGGGTCACAAATTTTTACACAACGAAAGAGCCAAGAATCAAGAAGGAGACCAATCAAAACACACTTATTGGCAGGCTCGGGGGCCTAACTAACCCCCACCAAAGAATTAATCAACAAGACATGCAAGGGGCAGAAATAACAACAAAACTGGTTGTCGTCCACCACACACAACACACCAATAATTCACATGCTACACAATTGTCCATAATGCATTATTCCAATAGGAAGGATATCGATGCATTGCACACTACACTGAGGGTCCTCTCCTTTCCATTGGCTTCCTGCACCATTGGACCTACACCACCTCACAAATTTTTTTGGGTAGACAAGTGACATCAACCCAAAAAGGAAAACATAAACCAACGAAAAAAGCACCTAGGTCAACGCCATGGCTCATAGTGCCCAGAGTATAACCTACACAACTAATAGCTTAATGGGTTCCACATTATCCTTCTGCAGTACCCGTTTAAACCTCAACTCTAATACCATGTGTAACACTGGGCCACACAACCCTAGGGAAGGTAATTAACTACACAAATGCAATAATTTTTTTTTTTTTTTAAAGTCCAAAAAGCATGAAAGTTCACTACACATTGCCAACGACCCCTAAGCTTACGAGACTGAGTTTACTTAAACCCAAACAAGAAACATGAATTAAAACCATTACATTTAATTATGTAAAAAATTAATTACACATCCATTCCATACATGATAAAATTATGTCAAGGCATAAGAAATACCACATGATCCCAATAATAAACTTTACAATATGATTACAACACTCATTCCCCGAATGACATAATTCCAATATCCAAGGTTACAAATTATAGCTTCCACCTTGAAACAAAGAGGGGTAATAAATTACAATAATAACTAAAAAGAATAAAGCATGAAGGTACTAGATCACATGAGCTCTCCAACTGGAAATATCATCAACACGAGCCAGAAGACAACCCAACAGATTAAGGTGCACGTTCCACCCGACCATGTGATATCCGAAGGCTCACCCCCCATGCTAGGAGATAGTAACAAGGATTCCTAGGAAAGACCATATACCTCTAGACATAGG
>VDFB02049236.1:0-14717 GCA_007258455.2 Sequoia sempervirens | reverse complement strand
TATAAGGTTGTTGATGTCACAATAGAAATTAAGTCTGGAAGGTCATCTCAAAGGGAAACTAGACAAAGGGAGATTTCTCAAGAGATAGCCAATGGTAGATAAATAATTATGGAGGCTTCTTCCATGAAAAATCATATATGAGGACCATATCCTAGAGTATTAGAAGACTCAATAATCCTCACAAGCAATTTTTAGATAAAGTTTTCATCTATGAGAATAAGATTGACATTTTTCTTCTGTAAGAAGTAAAAATGATCTAAGCTAACTTCAAATTCATAGCTAAGAGCATCTAGCCTAATGCAAATTTTTGTATTAGTGAATCCCATGAGGTGTCTAATAGGATTGTTATGATGTGGAATCAAAATAATTATAGAGGATCCTAAATCAACCATTATAGGAATAGTTTGGAAGTGAGGTTCCTCTCTTCTAACAAGGAGTGGATTGTTGCTAATATTTATGCCTTGAATTTTAGAACTACTAGAAGAGAAGTATGGAAGATTGTCTCTTCTCGTATAAATGCTAATAAGGAATCTCATTGGATGGTGATGGGATATTTTAAAAATACTTCTTTGTATCCTTATGTAAATATGGGGGGAATTATAGACTACTCAGATAACATGATTGACTTTGTGGACTTCTTAAATGTTGTTGGTTTAATTGATATACATATTAATGGTCAACTGTTGACCTAGACTACTAGGAGAATGGGGGAACATACTATTTAGGTAAATCTAGAAATATTCATTAGTTCTTCCAACTAGGATATAATAAACAACATTAAGCTCTCTACTCTTCCCATAGATGGATCAAACCACAAAGCCCTTATGCTCAATTGGGTGGAGAATCTCACAAGGTCCCCTATCTATTTAAACATGAGATCATGTAGGCTACTACCTTGAATTCATATAATACATTGATTCTTGGTGGAACATCCCCATTTAAGGGAAAGATATGTTCAAAGTGGCTCAAAAGTTATCTATCATTAAGAACAAGGTCAAATATTGGAACAAATTCTCTTTTTTCAATGTGTTTGAGCATAAAAAATATTTCTAATCAATTGTTGGAGGTATAGAAAAAAATGGTTAACGAGACACTTTAGAGGGGACTTCCTCCTAGAGAATTATTTGATCAAAGAATGAAAAAACATAATAATAAAGGAAGAGATATTTTGGAAATAAAAATCTAAAATTCAATGGTTAAAGAAAGGGAATAGGAATAATTTCTTTCATCAATTTGTCCTATGGCACAAGAAGAGGAATACTATCTCTAGGATTATTGATGAGAGAGGATCTTAAGCTAATTCTGATGAACAAGTGGGTCAACTTTCTAATATGTATTTTGAATCATTTCTATCTGAACAAACTCATAATTCCTCTCCTATTTCAACTAAAAAATTGTTGGACAACATCCCCTCCTTACTTTCATAAGAAGATAATCTCATTCTTAGTAAACTCATCACTGAAGATGAAGTCAAAGTTGTGGTATTTTATACAGAAGCCTACAAGGCTCCAAGTCCAAATAGATTCCCTCCTACTTTTTTCCAAGATTTTTGGGAATTTGTTGGGAAGATGTCACAAATGTTGATAGAGATTTTATCAAAACAAGGGAAATTATGAAACAACTTAGCAACATATTTATATCTCTTGTCCTTAAGAGGGATTATCTAGTCTCTATGGGAAATTTTAGACCTGTCAACATCTACAATACCATCTATAAGTCTTTTTCTAAAATTTTGGTGATTAGAATGCAACCTTTGCTTGATAAGTTGATCTCCAATTTCCAAAAAAGGTTATTTTCTAGGAAGATAGATTTTGGATGCCAACATGACTACTTATGAAATCATCCATTCCATGGATAGGAGACATACAAAAAGGATGTTCTTTAATTTGGATATTTCCAAAGCTTATGATAGGGTCTCTTGGGAATTTTTATTCAAGGTTCTTGATAAATTTGGATTACAAGATAAAATTATCATCTTTATAAGAGAGTGTGTTACTACTATTGAATTCTCAGTGTTGGTTAATGGGATACCTATAGGCTTCTTTAAATCTAGAAGGGGGTTCAGGAAAGGTGATCGAAGGTTATTGGGAGGAACATAATGAATATGACTAGGTCTAGAGATTTGAAGGGTATCAAAGTTGTCACCTCAGTTTGAAGCGTTTGCCACACCACAATTTATGGATGACACTATTATTTTTGGAAGTGCTAAAAATCCAAATTTACTTCTTCAATACCTCCAATGAATTACAACTAAAAATTAAAGCCATATTGGGATGTACCTACACTCAACTTCTGGCCACTTACCTTGGATTCCCTTTGATAATTAAAGAAGTTACCTTGGCCTTTTGGACTCAATGCTAGAAATAATTTGAAGGAAACTTGTTGGTTGGAAAGAGAAACTCTTAATCCAAGCTGGTAAATTCTAACTACTCAAACATTCACTCGAAAGGAAACCATATCTACTTTCTCTCCTTATTCAAGATTCCTAAGTATATGGCGGAGAAATTTGAGAAAATCTAGAGAAAGTTTCTTTGGAATAGAGTTGAGGAAAATAAAATAATTACTCTTGTCTACTTGGACAAATCACATGGGGGTATTAGAATTTGAAAAGTCCAATTAACCAATAAGGACTTATTGGAAAGAGTGGGATGGGGCTTAATTAAGGGCAACACGGATTGAGGTCTTTTAATGAAAGCCAATACTTAAGCAATATTTTAGAGAATAAATTCTTCTATGAAGTTGGTATTCCAAAAGGCTTAACTTGATATAGAATTATGTGCTCAAAATTAAGAGTCTTTTGTAAAAAGGCATCAAGTGGAAGTTAGGAAATGGTAGAACGATAATATTTTGGTAAGATAACTAGATGGAACATTAGGTTCTAAATAGTCATTGATGCAATAGCGGATTGGTTTCCCCTATTAACTCCTTTGGTCCTATGGTGAGTGACTACATTTTAAACTATGTAATAAGTAATCAATGGAAAAAAATCGAAGTGTTGCCCCTATTAGAATTATATGGTTGTGGTCGTAAGGAACCTCCAAAGGAAGCTTAAGGAGTTTATAATTCCCATTTTTTCGTAAGGAGGATGAAATCATTTGGGTTTAGGATAATAGAGGCACCTTCTTAGTATAGTTTTCTTATGGTATGTTATTAGACCCCCCAACAAGGACCAAATTCTATAAACAAATTTGGAACCATAAGCTAATCCTTAAAGTCAACCTTCTCTAGTGGACTGTAAACCATAACAAAATTATCATGCAAGATGATTTACAAAAGAGGGGTTTTTAACTCTCTAATAGATGTATTCTTTACCAAAATGAGGAATAATCGATGCCCCATCTATTTTTCCATTGTAATTTTGCTAGACAATTTTGAAAATTTTCATGCAAAAAATTGAAATGTATTGGGTTATGAATGAGAACATGACCTCCTTTTTTTAGGGTCGGTACCCCCCCATTCTCTCATCCTATTATTAAATATCTATGGAATTAGACCCCTCCTCATATTGTGTGGATTCTTTGAAAAGAGAGAAATACTCACATTTTTAGGAATTTAGCTAAGAATATTGAGCAGGTTTTCTTTGCTTTTTCCACTCTTGGAAATGTCTCCAATTGTAAATTAAAAGTTTCGTAAGTTTTTCCTAACTCCGTGGAAATCACCATAGCTAGTAATATGGGTATATGTATGGATATGCACAAGGTTGATAGAACTAAAAATATAGGTAGCCATCTAATAATTTTGGAAACCCCCTTCCGATGGATGGAGTAAATAGAACTTCGATGGGGCTACTAAAGGGAATCTTAGACCTACTAGTGGTGGGGGAGTTCTAATATCCCACGAGGGTGATTTTATTGCATCTTATTTGGGAGGATTGGGTACATGAAATCTAAAAATGAGGCTAAGGCCTAGCTATGTTATGGAAAATTAAAATGGCTCTATCTTTAGGTATTCAAAAGTTACAAGTTAAGGGTGATTCCAAGCTTATAATTGAAACCACTTCATGTAAAGTGATTTTTGGATAGAATATTGCTGGTATTATATTTGATATTCAATTCATCACTAGTGGTCTAGGATTTTGAAGTTCATCATATATACTGTATACACCTAAAAATGGTCACATCACATAGTCTGGTAAATAATTAAATATTTTTAATATTTAATTAAATCTCTGAATTCAATCTACATATAAATAAATTTAAATAATTTATTTATATTGTTCATTCTTTCATTTCGATTAAATAAATAAGTTTATTTAATCACTTTTCTTATTCATTTCTTAATTAATTAAATAAACATTACGATTTATTTATATTAATTATCATTTAATCTTGGCTTGAATATTTTATTCAAATAAAGATTAAGTATTCTTTTCTTCTAAAGTCCATTCACAATTAAATATTCCAAATATTTAATTAAATCTTCTAAAGTCCATTCACAATTAAATATTCCAAATATTTAATTAAATCCTCTAAAGTCTATTTGCAATTAAATATTCTAAATATTTAATTAAATCTTCTATAGTCCTTAAAACAAAAATCAAACTCACATGAATTTATTTAATTAATTTGGATTATCTTCAACAACCGTGAAACAAACTTCCAAAATAGAAAATTAATTTCTCTGTTCCTGTGCAAGCTTGTTACCGCGGGTTGAAGACAAGGCTCCATTCTTCTCTCCAACCTCCCAACATTCTCCATCTTCTTCTCAACCTCTCCATCTCTCACCATTCAAATCTACCAGACAATCTCACAGCCATTGATCTTTGCTAGCCAGGCTCTTGCCTGCAAAAAGCTATAAAAAGGACTACCGGGTTTTTGAAATGACAGAGAAGCTTTCATACAGGAAAACTATAGTCAAATAGCTTTCAAGCATCCATAGCATAGTATTTTAGCATTCATAGATTGTAGAATCATTCCATATCATGGCCAATCATCTTCATAGTTTAGTTTTAGAAGCATCCATAATCCATAGCCCCTGTGCATATCCGTATCAACATTTTCACTCCACCAGCATATAGCATTAGAGAAGCACTTTCTTTTTTGTACACTCATTCTACAGGTTGCCATTCTGAGAAGCTTTGCTTACACAATTTGAGAGCAACAACTTCAAACAAATCCTTGGAGATAGAGAAAAATGGAACGGTTCTGAAGAAGCTTTGTTTTCTTTGATTTTAATTTATCTTGCTTTCTTTGGTTTAATGTTTCATTTTGTGTGATTTGTTTATCTTATTTTGATACACATATTTCTATCACACATTTTTGGCGCCCACCGTGGGGCTCTTGCCCCTATTTTAACATCTTTTTGCAAGTTTTTCTGACAGGTTATGACTAAAACAGCGTATTAGCGCAATAAAAACGCTTCAACACAGTTCACACCCAGTTCAGCGCCCGTGACTCATCCTGCAGCATCCGTGACCCATCCTGCAACGCCCGTGACCCATCCTACAATGCCCGTGATAAATCCTGCAGCGCCCATAACAAATCCTACAGCACCCATAACAAATCCTGCAGCGCCCATGACAGATCCTGCAACGCCCATGATAGATCCTGTAGCGCCCATAAACTCTGTTTTAGCGCCCTTAATGTCTATTTTAGCAATTGTAATTTGTAATTTAAATATGTTTTGACTAGATCCGACGCGACCGCGGACAGTAGGAACTTTAAAAGAATAAAGCAATCTTAGGATAGTCACATAATTCAAAATTAAGCAATCCCAGGATAGTCACATAATTCAAAATCAAGCAATCCTAGGATAGTCACTTCATTTTCTATTTTGGGCTAAAAAGAACTTCATGTCTTTGTGAAGCAACATCTTCACCTAGCATAGCAAATTGTTTATTTGGGCTTAAAAATTAAACTCTTGTTTGCTTTGCTTTAAACGGTGATAGGCCTATGCTCTCCCTTAACTGGGTGATCAAAATGCCAAACTCATCTATTTCATTACATGCAATTTTAAGTTTTTATAATACCTTTTAGAGAGCCTGCTCTTGTGGGAAAAAGTACTCACCCAAGAGGAACGACTCAAGTGGGTTCAAGCCAAAGCCAGGCTATTCCACCCCACTATAAAATTTAAAACAAATTTGGGGAAACCCTCTTTTGACGGTAGTGTGCAAGTTAACCATCCCCAAAGCCTTTGTTCTAAAGGTAGGGAGGTCTTTCGAGGGAGTATATCATTTGCTGCACCGAATGAAAACTCTTACTACGAACTTAGTGTAGTATCCAACCGAAGTCAATTTTTGAACATCATAATAATCACAGTGCAGGGATGTAAGAATCTACCCCCAAGATACTCACCATATAACCGCCAAGGACCGCTTTGCTCGTGGGATCTCGGTATCCACTTCCGCCACCTGAAAATGCACTGAAAAAGACAAAAACACGGGCTTTCTGGGTGACACACCTACAGTGAGTTGGACACAGCTTTTAAGATGTGGGTCATGACACTAAGGTGATGACCCACTGAATAATAAGAGTGAGTCCTGTCAACTATTTATCATGTGTAAAACCTGTTAAAATAATTTTTGAAAAATATTTTGATCATACACTTGATGTTTAGTATAGGAATTAAAAACAACTATTCTATAACTTGTTTGAAGTGTTTTCAAAACATTAATTCAGTTAAGATCATCCAAAACTCATGATTACCTTGATTACTCTCATATTAAGAGATTGGAAATCCACAACCTTTGTTAAGAAATCCATTCTCAAACGGATCAAAAAGCCAAAGAAACCCCTTAGCTACAAGAAAATATTGAAGAAAAGATGATTCTTGTACCAAAGTCAAAAGGTTTTACTCAAACATAGAACCTTTATCCATAGATATCACGACGACTGTGTTAGAGGTTTCACTGATGATTATGCTGTAGAACCATTATACTCACAAGCTTTCTTTCAAAGAAGAGCCCTTTCTCAAAGGCACAACCATAGTCAACGTATTTGTTTTTGTTATATTCCCCAACCTGCAATTGAATATTCTACTCGTCCAAATCAATTTCTGCAATAGAGAACTCAATCACATTAGGCATTCATCACAAAATCCATCCTTTTACGAAGCTATGATCAAACTTCATAAAGTGCAAAATCATCCTTTTCTTGATCTTTTGCTTAAATTCCCACCAACAATATTTTCATCCTTTCAATTAAGGAACAACACAAGCTAAAGGCTAAGAAATCTTTCAAGTCATAGAATCTTCATTCTATCTTGACTTTCATATCTATCACAAATTGCACTATTTCACTCTTTTGATCAAAAGTTAGTAGAATTTGGAACAAAGCTTATGCCTGTTGTCACAAGATCTCGAAAACACATGGAAAAAGACGAAGGAGAAACTACCACAAGCAAAATGGGTGACCATAATGAGAAAGAAGAGGAAACATTTAATGTTGAAGAATTAACAGAAGAAAAGCTTCAAGAAGCAGAGCAAGATCCCCGATTCCATAATCTTATGGAAAGGATTTTAGAACGAAACAAAGAAATATATTTTCTTTCATTAGCTAATCAAGGAGCTAAGTTACCTTACAATTTCAATATAGAAGGGATTAAACAGAATCTCAAAACTCCTTCTAATGATTTTAGTGTCCTTACTCAACGTGATAAGCAAACCACAGACGCACAAAAAACAAAGAAGAAGGTTTTTGATGACATATCTCCTTATCCATTCGAGTAGGGAGTCTCTCAAATGATCCCTTCCAAAACATTGTGAAATCCCTAAATTTGATAGGTACAATGGAAAATCCCATCTCATTGAACATGTGAGGGATTCAAATATGAGTCTAGAAGGCTTTACTTACTTCCATACCTACTTAATGCTGCATTGTTTCCCATGAAGTCTGGTGGACAATCCATGGAGTGGTTTTCCAAGATCACTCCCTCCCATCAAAACCTTTGAGGAGTTAATCAATCAGTTTATATCACAATACGCCTACAACATCCAACACCAGATAACAATGCTTGATCTTTGTAAAGTGAAACAAAAAGTAGGAGAATCCTTCACTACGTTTTTGCAAAGGTGGAGAAGGTTGTTTGCGCGATATTCCCGTCCTATTCCTGAAAAGGAAAAGATGGATATCTTCATCAATAGCCTAGATCAAGAATTAAGTTACAGGCTTAATCTTCATTGTCCTCCTAACTTTGAAAAATTGATTGAAAATGCAATCACCATTAAAGGGGCCATGGTTAAAAGAAGAGTGATAAAACTTGATAATCCAAGTATATCCAACCAAAACAACAATGATAAAGCAAGGTTTTGGAACAGAAATAAAAATGTTGTCAATGATGGTATAGTGGATGCAAACAACCTACGAACAAGACCGTCTATCTTCAACCTATCAAGTGCTCCACGAAACAATCAACAAGGAAATATCAACCAACAAGGAAACAACAATCAACAAGGACAAAACTCCAAGCAAGAAAGCATGACCAATCAAAACACTAAGGATAATCGTGGTAATTTCAATAACAATCTTGGCAATACTCAAACATCAAATCTACCAAGACCGCCATTCTTTTCAAATTGACGAAATTTTACCACTTTGGGTCAATCTCTTGAGTCTGCTCTTAAGGAGCTTCTCGATAATAAGGTTATCACCTTACCACCACAAAGAGATTTTGAGCCACGAGTTAAACCACCATCATGGAATGACTCGTATTATTGCAATTATCATCGATGTAAAGGTCATAGAACAAATAATTGTCAAACATTGCGAAATCTAGTACAAGATTTAATTGACAATGGAACCATTTCAATTGAAGGACATTATACCAATGACGATCATCAAGCATTCAAAGATACTTTATCGAATTATCAAAAAGGGGAAACATCGGATACCAAAGCAAAAAGCATACATAATGTTGAAGACAATATAATCCGTCACATCTATGTAGATGATTAGTGAGTTAATGTTATTAAAATCAAGGGAAAACAAGAATATCAACAGATTAATGTGACTACGAGAGGACAAGCAAAAGTTGTTTTAAAAGGAAGTTCATCCAAGACAGCTATTCCTTCTCCAAATCATTATAATCTAGTTGATCAACTGAGAAAAACATTAGCTCAAATCTCCATTCTTGAACTTCTCAAAATATCTCCCATACACAAGAATATTTTAGAAGAAGCTCTTTGTAAACACAACTGTCGACACTGATCTGGATGTAAACAAATTTCAAGCCATGGTGGGACATTTGTCTTCCCCCACTTGTCTTTCATTTTTTGAAAAAGATGATGCTTCCATGACACACCCACATAATTCATCGCTTTATCTTGAAGTCATGATCCATAAACACCGAATTAGACGTGTCTTAATAGATGGAGGAGCCGGTTTAAACATTTGTACCTTAAAGCTAATACATGCCTTAGGAATATCAAAAAATTCCATTGATCCACGAAGGAAAATAACTATCAAGGCATATGATGATGAAGAAAGAGCTTCTAAAGGACTAATAATGCTACCTATCAGAGTGGGACCTGTTGTGAAAAATACATTTTGTTAGGTCCTAGATCGTGATCTTTCCTATAACATACTTTTGGGTCACCTATGGATTCATGATATGCAAGCAGTACCATCAACGTATCATCAATGCCTCAAGTTTCCATATGATGGACAAGAAATAACTATACAAGTTGATTACAATAGCACCCAAACTTGTTCAAATCTTCGAGCAACTCAGGATGCCTTTGTGCCACACAATAGGGAGGCTCTTACTGCTTCTTCTTCTAATCTACAAGGCCAACTGCAAGAATTGACAAAGAATCTTGACACTAAGCTAAATTTTAAAGACAAAGGAGTAGGCGAATATTCGCTATCTCTTTCTACCTTACCTCCTTCTCTGAGGTCACATGGTCAGCCAACCTTATCAAATCAAAAGATTGCACAGCCTCTACGTCCCAAGCTTTTGTGCCAATCACAAAGTTTGATGGAAAATTCATTAAAGCCAACACCACTGAGGAAGAAGCTAAAGATAGGAACATCCTAAGTTGGCTATACAAAGATGAAGATGAATCTCTCTTTCACATTAAGTTAACTACAGAACAATATGGTAAAGGGTACACTATCATGCAGAGAATGGGCTATGAAGGAAATGGTTCTATAGGAAAAAGAAGAGAAGGAATCATGGAGCCAATTCAACCTATTTCAATACATCCAAATGATAAAACAAGATTGGGATATGGTAAGGATACAGAAGAGTCAGTCTTACAGCAAGCACAACAAACTCATAAAGGAGAATCAATTTCAGATAAACATCATGAAGATGTCACTCTACAAAAATCTTATGGATCAGTTTTCCAATTGCAGAACGGTTCAGATACTAATTCTAATGAATATGAATGGGACACCATTTATAATGATGAATTTTGGAGAGACAAACAAGTTGATACCATACACAAATATGCACCCGTTCTCATACAAGGAGAAAGCTCGGGAACACAATCACTTGAATTTGACTCACGATATAACGATGACTCAACTGAGGACGATTCAGATTTTCACGAGATTGATAATCGACAGGAGAATACCATCATAGACCTTGTCTACCATGAAAATGACAACCACATCATGACTTTGACAGCTCAAGACCTTACCCAACCTAATGATCCCATGCCTTTAGTTTATCCAAAACTTATTGATTGGGACAATGATGCACCTATCCATATCCCTACATTTCATGATGATGAGGACATTAGAAATTTCCTTTGTTCCTCTAATGAGGAAAATAATTGTTTCATCCAAGAATTTCATACTCACGATTTTGATAGGGAGGGTGTCAAGTCTCTTAGCTGCAAAATAAATGAAATAAAAGATGGATCTATCGGTGAAAACCGAAAAATGGTAGTGGTAGATCACAACAAGAGAAAAATAAAGAGCCAATCCGATAGTGAAAACCTTTCTAAGGCACTGAAGGATGAGAAACTTGACACTCTTCCCAAGCATTATCACGAAATATCTTCTATTTTGATCGAACCAATAGAATCAATCAACATAAGTACAACAGAGTAGCCAAAAATCTTGCAACTTGCAGCGTCATTAACAGCCGAAGAAGTATTGAAATTCATGGAGTTCTTGAAGGAGAATCAAATCAACTTCGCTTGGTCATATGCTGATATGTCGGGGTTAGATCCTAATATGATAATGCATCATTTATCTATAAACGCAGGGGCAAAACCTGTGAAGCAAAAACTCAGAAAAATGCATCCACATGTTGCGTTATTAGTTAAAGAGGAATTAAAGAAGCTTTTAGATGTTGGATTCATTCGGACTATTGACTATGCAAAATGGATTTCCAATATTGTACCTGTTTCAAAGCCAGATGGAAGGATTAGAATTTGTACAGATTTCAGAGATTTGAACAAAGCTTGTCCCAAAGATGACTTTCCTTTGCCAAACATAGATATGATTGTTGATTTAACTATTGGCCATGCAATGTATTCATTAATGGATGGATTTTCAGGATACAACCAGATAAAGATTGCACCAGAGGATCAAGATAAAATAGCATTCACATGCCCTTGGGGTACCTATTGCTGGAATGTAATGCCATTTGGGTTAAAGAATGCAGGAGCCACTTATCAAAGAGCAATGACGACAATTTTTCATGATATGATGCATACATTCATGGAAGATTACGTTGATGATCTCCTTGCCAAATCCAACACACGAGAAGGACATCTAGAAATCTTGTCAAAAATCTTTATCAGAATGGAGAAGTTCAATGTTCGACTCAATCCAAAGAAATGTGTCTTCGGCGTTACATCTAGAAAACTCCTAGGATACATTGTTTTAGAAAAGGGCATAGAGGTTGATCCAAAAAAAGTACAAGCTATAATGGACATGCCGCCACCACGAAATATCAGTCAGCTTCGATCATTGCAAGGATGACTACAATCCATCAGGCGGTTTATAGCTCAACTGGCAGACAAAAGCTTACCATTTACACATTTATTGCATAAAAATGTTCCATTCAAATGGGAAGAAAAATGTGAAGCAACATTCAATCAGATCAAGCAATATCTTATGAACCCACCAGTTTTAATTCCACCCGTTCCAGGAAAGCCACTCATACTCTATATTTCAGCAACAGAAGTATCCTTGGGAGCATTACTAGCACAAGAGGATTCTACAGGCAAAGAAAGGGCCATATACTATATCAACAGAACTTTAACAAGTCATGAATTAAACTACACTTTCATTGAAAAAGCTTGCCTCGCAGTGGTGTTTGCTTCTCAAAAGTTGTGACACTATATGTTGGCTCATACAATTAAGATAATAACCAAAATTGATCCACTAAAATACCTTTTAAGCAAAGCTACTTTAACAGGAAGACTTGCAAAATGGGTAATGATCTTAAGTGAGTTTGACATTCACTATGTAGATCGAAAAGCTATTAAAGGACAGGTCATCGCAGATCAGTTGGTCGAAGCACCTTTACAAGAAGAAAATCCAATGCACATTGAGTTTCCTGATGCAGACGTCTTCACAGCAACAATTAAGAACTCATGGACATTGTACTTTGATGGATCTTATATGCAACATGGCTCGGGGGTAGGGATTCTTTTTGTCACACCTGAAGGACATACCATTCCACAATCATATCGGTTGATGTTTCCTTGCACAAATAACATAGCTGAATATGAGGCATTGCTCATAGGGATAAAGATAGCCTTGGAATGGCGGATTATAGAGCTGCAAGTCTACGGTGATTCACAACTTGTCATTAATCAAATCAATGATGATTATCAGACTAAAGATGATAAGTTGCTACCTTACAAGAACATGGTGGATGATTTTAAAAAGTATTTTGTGTCAATCAAGTTTTCACAAATCTCAAGGATTGATAATAAAGCTACAGATGCAATGGCTACAATTGCTTCCTTATTACAACTATCAGAAGATCAAACCAAGCATGAATTCTTGGTGGAACAATTGTTTTCTCCCGCCTATGATAATCCTGAGACCCAAGTCATATGCCATTTAACTAGTTCCGATTCACCCTTATATGGCAAGATTTATACCTATCTAAAACATAACATCTTACCTCCGGATTTATCCTGAAATCAAAAAAGGAATTTCATACGCCAATCATCCCGTTATACCTTGATCGCCGATATCCTTTATCGACGTGGTCTTGATGGTATGCTCCTTTGATGTCTTGAACATGACGAATCTGAAAAATCCTTACAAGAGGTTCATGGTGGTATTTGTGGAACTCATTCAAGTGGTTTAACCTTAGCCAAGAAACTTGTTAGAATGGGATATTATTGGCCTACCATGGAGAAAGAATATTTTACTTTTGTCAAGAAATGTTCTAAATGCCAAATCCATGGGAATCTTATTCATGCACCTGCACAGGAACTGCAACCTTTCACTCCGACATGGCCTTTTTCTTAGTGGGGACTAGATCTTGTTGGAAAAATTCATCCTTCATCATCAAATGGGCATAAATTCATCATCATAGCTACAAAGTATTTTACAAAATGGATCGAAGTTGTTCCTTTGACGACCGTGACTGGTAAACAAATCTCTTCATTCATCCTGAATTACATCATCTGCCGATATGGAATTCCTAATTCTATAATCACTGATAATGGGAGGCCTTTCAAGAATCAGGATGTTGATGAACTTTGTGAAAGATTTCACATCCAACACACAGTTCTCTACACCCTACTAATCCACAAGGTAATGGCATGTAAGCTTCAAACAAAAATAATTTTGAAAAATCTTGAAGAAGAGCCAAGAATGATGCCTGGCCGATTGGCATGTCCAATTAAATCTAGCTTTGTGGGCATACAGAACCAGTATTCACACACCAACAGGAGCTACCCCATATGCCTTGGTCTATGGAGTAGAAGCAATCTTACCATTAGAGGTTGAAATACCTTCGCTTAGGGTCTCACTCAAGGGATTGATAAATGATGAAGACTATAGAGTTTCTCGTCTGCAAGAGCTAGAATTGTTAGATGAAAGATGTCAAAATGCAGCTGATCATTTGAAGGGTTATCAACAAGTTATGTCTCGTAACTATAATCACAGAGTTAAACCACAAAAATTTCAAGTAGGTGACTTAGTCTTGAGAGAAAATCCACGTAATCAGCAAGACAGAGAAAAGAAAGGAAAATTTGAACCAAACTGGCTTGGTCCATTTGTCATCATTGCAGCATACGGTTTTGGTGCATATCGGTTATCTACGTTAGAAGGGGACCTGTTTGAAGAACCAATCAACAACATTCATTTGAAAAAGTTATATGTCTAAATCATCAGAAAAAGTCCTCAAAAAATCATAAAAATTAGAAAAAGTCCTGAAAAAATCATTAAAAAATCAGCAGAAGTCTTGAAAAAGTGCAATAAAAACACATGGTGAAAACCTAGCAAACAGGCGCTACTTGTGATCAAAATAGGCTCCTCCATCTATTAGCTTATGTCTTGCATTCACTTTCGGCATCATCCATCCATATCTATCATCTGTACAGATCTTTCATATCCATATCATACAACGGGAATCCTTATGTTTCATCATGGCTTGATGAAATTTGTACAAATCCATAATCTTTAGGTTGTGTTTACACTGGGGGCAGCAACATAGACTGAACAAGAGAGGGGAAATGAGCTTTTCGAACATCACAAACAGACACAAGATGGTTTTCCAAAATGCAATAAACATTGCCGTATCAAATCAACCACAACATGCTTATTCAATGCCAATGAAATCAAAACAACATGATCCAA
>VDFB02049235.1:0-25606 GCA_007258455.2 Sequoia sempervirens | reverse complement strand
CTAGACAAAAATCAAGTAAAGAAAAAGCTGGATTGAGGAATGATGGAGGTGAAAGTTTTGAGGACAATCAAATGAATCAGGACAAAGGGAAGAAGAAAAGAAAGTTTTCAAGGAGACAACCAGGGAGACAACCTAATGCACAAAGATATCTCTCTTTCAATGGTATTTTTTTTCTATAATAAATATGGTCACAAGGCAATAGAATGTAGGAACAAGAAGAACTAGTTTTTTGGTCCCTTCACCAAACAATGCTTTGAATGTAAGAAGGATGGACATAAAGCTACTTAATGTAGATCTCAAGTGAGAATGATAAGTTAGGTAATGAGGAATAGGTTTAATGAAGGAAGAATGAATCAATACTTTAATGGCTACTGCTATACCTGTAACAAATTTGGAAATAGAGCAAATCAATGTAGGTCCAGAGGTAATGGAGGTTAGAGTTATCAGAAAAGTGTTGTTTGTTATAATTGCAATAAACTTGGACATATTTCAAAGGTTTGCAAAAGTAAGAAAGGAAACAAGTCCGCTCCAGTAGAGAAGAATGATCCAATAAATAAGGTCAACAAAGAAGAAATAAAGAAAGAGATGAATAATAAATGAAAGAAGAAAGAAGAAGAAAACCTGAAGCTATTGATGTGTCTATGCCCTCATCTAGTATGGATGATTCCTTCAAGAATTAGACCTAGTATGGTCTTAGGGGGAGCATTATCAGAAAATAATAAAAACCCCCAAATAAATAGTGTGTCAGAGGTTGGCATGAGGATGAAATGTGAAGAATGAAGGATCAGAGGCTCTGGAAAAATAACTGGAAGAAAACATGTTTTTCATGATAATTTGCAAACCGAATCAGGGATTTCTGTGTTGAGAAGAATGTTTTTAGTAGCTTTTTGATGTTTTCTACATTTAATGCATTTTAGGGTAAACTCGATGGTGTATAAGTTAAAATTTGTGAGTCTTCTTGATTAATTGAGCATTTGAAGAACTTGAAAGGTGCCCTAGAGCAATCTTGAAGCGAGCTTGAAGCAATTTTGAAGGGAATTTGAAGAAACTGTCACAGGTAATCTGAAATCTTTTCTCAGTTTGCAAAAGGGGAAGAAGAAAAATGAAGAGGTTTTGATTAAAAAACTCAAGAAAGCACAAAAATGGACAAAGACTCAAGTGGTGTCATTCCACTGAAGCTGAAAGGAGTTGAATTGGAAGAATTTGATCATAGAAAGATGAAAGAAATGGAACTAGGGCTAAATGAAAATGAAGTACAAAGCATAAAAACCCTAGGTATGGATTTGTGGAGAGAAATTTTGTGGTTTGCTGATAAAGAGTTTATTTTGTTCTTGCTAAATCATTTCAAGAATGATAGTATTGTATTGGAAAAACCCTACTTAATCTCGAAGGAAGCGATCGAAGTGATTACATGCTTATGCAGTATTGGGGATCTTCCTAGAAAGAAAACTATGAAGCACAAAGATGTGGAGGAACTGACTGAAATTAGTAAAGACCCTCGAGCCCTATTGATAAACACTCTCAAGGATTTGGTTGTAAGGTATGTTGTGTATGGTGTTTCTTAATAAATCTATTTTAGAAATCGTGAAGGTTCAACATTGACTGTTGTTGTTTATATTGCACATATGATGGTTAAGGAGAACAAGCAGTTTGATTTTGTGGTCTATTGCTCAAGAATCTTTCTGAAAATGTTCAAATGTCGATGATTGAGGGTTATCCCTTTCGGTTTGGATCTTTGCTTGTGTGATTGGTGTTTTACTTTTTGAGTTCCCTACTGGGAAAAGATAATGTTGTGTGGGAATCTAGTATTCCTATTGGGAAACAAGTCTACAAATACGTGGAAGCATTGGTAGATAATGCAAGTGTGTGCAAATCCTATTTCACATCCTTGAAAACAAATATTTTCTCTGGTATGTTAGCACCGAGTTAGTTTGAAGTGGGTTCATCCTCTGGTAAAAGAGAATTGGAATATGTTGTTACTGATTCCCCTCTAGAATAATGGAATAAAAGAAAAGTTATAACTGAAGACATCATTGTCTTTTTAGAAGAGAAGCAAAAGGAATCTCTGCTTGGATCTGAATCCACTGATCCAAATGACATACATACTATGTTGATTAAAGAAAAAATGAAGAAGATTGGTGAGATATGGAATGCAACCTCTCATGTTAATAGACTGAAAATTGATGATGCTCTAGTAGATTATCTACTTCAAAATGGTATTGATGTATCAATTGTCTCTAGCTTCCTACTAGAAAATTTAGTTGAAATTGTTGAAGAATGTTATTTGAAGGTCTAGAAGGACAAAAGTTTGAAGCCTTGGTTGAAAATAGATGTACTAAAGCTAAGCAGAGATTATCTAAACTTATCATGGAAACAAAGAAATGCATTAAAGAAATATCAGATATGGGTATGTGCAAGATCATCATGGAAAAAACAGGCCCTTAAGTGGTAAAAAATTTAGAAAAATAAGAGTTAGGAAACTTCACGTAAAAATTTGAATAAGTTATCTATATTTTTTCAAAAATATGTAAGAATAGAATCTGTAGCAAATTGAATGTAGTTTTTAAACACTTTTTTTTTTTTTTAAACTATTTGGTGAAAATTTGAAATTTCAATGTAGTAGTACTTAAATTTTAGGGAAAAAATAAGTAGGTGTTTGTCTAACCACCCTAACCACAATAAAATGATAATATTTTTTATGAGATTTTAGATATAAGTAGATGACTCGTCCCAATGTGATGCATCTTTTTTGTAATTTTTTTCCAAGTAAATAATTCATTATGAATTTTTTTATTACAACTTTTAAAAAATATAAAAACTCATATGTCTAACCACCTTAACTTGGTCAAAACTTCATGAAATTCTTTTTTTTTAATCCTATAGCATGCGTAGCATAGAATGTGATGCATGTTTCAGATTCAAAAAATGTGACACCGTTTCAAAGCTATAGATGTTTTTCAATTAGCCTATCAATCAGGACTTTAGTCATAATTCAAATAGAAAATGAATAATAATAATTTATTAAATTTAAAGTAAAGCATAAGTTATATTGGTGGAAAGATGAGAATATCCTTTAGAAACCCTTTTTGTTTCATCAATTTTGGGTAAAAAAAAGTCATTAGCCACATACCCATCATATCGCCACTTTTTGGACCATCATGATCCTGCATATACCCATATTTACAAATATTGTCTTCGGTGGCCTGCTATGGTAGATAATTTCAGGAGTAGAATTGAAGCAATTGAATCTAAAGTAAACAACATTGGAAAGAACTTTGATATCTTTGAAGACAAAGAAGGGAAACAAAGGTTGAGAGTTGGTGAATTGCAAGCTGAACTAATCGTTGCACAGAGACAAAGAGATGATGTGGTGAAGACCTTTTGGCTCCTTAAGGAGATTTTTGAGGTCTGATTAGACCATATTCTTGGAATACTTACTGATGTAGAAGATGTTGAAAGACAGTCTTCATATTGGTCATCTTATTTTACTTTGTTGGGCTTATTGGAAAGCATCTGCACATGAATGGATTTAGCTACATTTAACTAGAAGAAGTTGTGTTCAGTTCTCAAAGAAAGGTACAAGAAGGTGTTTTAGGTGAAGAGTGTCATGTTTACTTGAATCCTGAGTGTTCAATTTCTATTATTTTGTTTGTTTTGGCAAAGAAGAAAAGGAATCTAAACAAAATGAAGTTAATTGAATTGTTGTTTGAAATTTTTTGGATGGTTGGAAGTTTTTGAAGAATTGGAATCTTTTTGTAAATTTTGATGCCACCATGTTTACATCCTTTCTAGCCGCCCTTTTCCATTGATGTTAAAGGGGGATAGATTGGAGTGATTGGGGGAGAGTTTGGAGAGCTTGGAGAGATTGGAGAACTTTTTTGAATATTTCTTTTTGGCACATGTTTCCATCAATGACAAAGGGGGAGATTATTGGAAGAATGGAGAAGAATGACTATCTCTATAGCTTTGTGTTATCATTGATGTCACCATAATGTGGATGAAAGTATAACTCAGTGCCTGATTCAATATTTTGGTTTGGTATCTGAACCAAAATTTAACCTACACTCTTTGGTATATTCTAGTTTGCATTCCTCCGCAATTCACAGTTATTGTTTGCAGTTTTGGAAAATAGTTTATGGTTGTTGAAAGCATGCATGTTCAGAATATTATGTGCTCTGGTGCTCATACGACGTAGTGGCATTTTTTTGGTTGCTTTTTGCATTGAAGTCTATTCCTAGCTGACTTCTTGGGCTAATTGTGATATGGTGGATTAATTTTTCTATGTGGATATATGTGTGACCTATCTTAGGTCTATGCCAACATGATGTAGTGTATTGGATGTTTGAATTACTTTTTGGAATTATTTTGTGAATACTTGGAGCTGACACTTAGTATTTTTGGTAAATATGAAGTGCATCTAATTAGGTTGACCTAATTGATGTTTGCGGAGAAGATTAGGTATATATATGCATATATTGGATAGTTTTAAGACAAATATGGAGAAGTGTGTGTATATGCGAACAATGAAGTAGTAGAAAAGGAGAAAGTGAGAAAAAGTGATAAAGTGTGTTAAGTTAGTCTATTGAGCATCACTGGAACTATATCACCACTTGTTAGATGCAAATTATTCTCAGTTTTATTTGGCTGTAAAGCCCAATTTTGTTTTGTGAATCTTTTTGTAGGTAGTGAGCCTCCCTTGTAAGCAATGAGATTTTGTAACTAGATAGTGAGTCCTTTCAGGGCAGTGAGCCCTTGGAAGTGAGAATTTTACTTTTTAGTTTGAAACTACTTTATATTGTGGGTTAACAGTCACCATGCTTTTTTTTTCCTCCTTGGGTATTCCACGTAAAAATCTGGTGTTTATTGTGTTAATTTACTCTCTGTTTATTTGTGTTTCGTGCTTATACTTAATAACATAATAGTGTGGTTTTGGAATTAATATGTGTTGAAGTTTTAAGTTGGAATTTTGTGACAACTGATTCACCCCCCCTCTCAGTTGTCCTACATCTTTTAACACTATTTTTCCATAGAGGTGGAAACACCAAAATGGAGTTTCACTAAGGGAAGTTGTTGACGACGATTTTACTCACAGCAAACAGGGTGAATAAATTCTTCACAGACAAGAACACAAAGTGCCTATCCTTCTTGAAAGATATGGAACAAAGACAACCTAAAGGGGAATTCTTCTTTTAGAAAGAAAATATTGGCTTTAGTTCAATCCCAAGTCTCTGATAACCAGGTCATGATTGCACTAGGGTCGCTCTTGGGTTTGATGTGATATTGTTGTTAATCTCAAAGGGACAAATGTTTTGAATTAAATATTTTAGGCAATGAATTTTCAATTGGATCATAAAGACAAGTATCATAGAATCAAAATATTTGCAATAATATTCCATGAACATCAAAAATTCTTTGCAATTACTTAAGTAGATTTAGCATTAAGCATTCAACAATTTCATAGAAAAAAGAAATATTTTCAATAAAAATCCATCCATTCATTTTAATTTTGGAAAAATTTCAATAATTTAAACATCTACTCTAAAATCAAGCATAAAAATACTAAAAAATTAAAACTTCTCCTGGTTATTCTCCATGCATGCCCCAAAGAATCAATTAAAAAAAATAAAACCGCTTTATACTTCACCAGATTGCTTCACAACAACATATAAAATTGTACAAGCTTTTAAATAGAGGGGTTTCATTTTTGGACACTGAGTAGGTTATGTATGCACCCTTAAATGGCGCAACATACAGTCTTATTCGGTTGAACTAACAAAACCAACTACAAAAGATTCATGAGATAGGTAGCTATCTAATTGTCTTTGATATTAATCAATGTCTACATGCATACAAATTTTTAAGCTAGAATGATTCAGAAAATAGGAAAAAAGAACAAAACTTGAAAAAAAATTATGCTCTTCCAACATCCACAAATTTTGAACTTAAAATAAAAAAGTGGTATCCTCTAGCCTTTTACAGAACACAAGACTTAGATAGGATAAGAAAAATACATGAGAGGAAATCCAAGGGACCGATCACATCAAGGAACATGAAATGTAGTGACCAATAGAAAAATTGCAATCGAAGTCAATAGAAGTTAGCTCCAGTTACACATTGAAGCTCTTTTAGTGTTAATCTTTAATTATCACGATTCTTTCTTTGAACCAAACAAATTCACTCAAACAAAATATAGGAACTTCCCATGAAATCAAAGTGATCAGGTGGAAGTATAGTTCCTATATCTCAAGTTCCTCCTTGATTTAAACATTCCAGGAATGAACTATTCCTAGAATAAGCACACTTCACTATTACATGCTTGAACTCCAGCATCCCGAGATTCTGGTATCTGGCATACCTTTGCAACAAACTCTATTCTAGCATGAGCTTTTAAAGTGCATCATTGAACCTAGTAACATCATTAGATTTTTTTTGCAAATACAATTTTCCTAACCATCCTTACCCAAACTTTGCATCACAATCTATATCTCCTGCAATCACAAATTCCTGAAATTAAATCCATTTTAAAGAAAGAAAACATTTATAACATCTCCTATAAATAAAACCATTATTCAAATGTTAGTATAAAATCTCATAAATAACACGCTCTCTAGCATATCATAAATCCTCACATATATACCGGATTACTAGAATCATTAGATAATCTCAAAATTTTAAAATTTTCATTTCACATTGCAACCTGGTACCCGGTATTCAGCTTTACCCACAAACTTTCTTAGACTTAGGTTATACCAAACTTCCATCTTACTGAACTCCATCTTACCAGTGTTCAAACATCAGACCAAAGCCTTCCATTCAAACTAGGATTACCTTTCACCTTTTTAAATGTTTCTAGCTCCCAGTAACTGGTACCCAAAACACTTACGTTACAAAGTACTTCTATTAAAGATTTCTCTTTTCTTTTCACTTCCGGTGATCCTTCAATTTGCTAGCTCCTGCCATAAGAGTTATATTTTTTCACTTGGGTCCCCAAGTCTTTTAGTCTTGAGGCGTGTTGTGAGACAAAACAATAACTTGCAACCAATAAAACCAAATTTAAACCAAATTTGAAATTAAATCACCAATCATAAATTAAAAGTTATACATATTTTAAAATAATAACTTTTACCTTTACCTGGATTCTGACATAAAAAAGTAAAACTCCACCGAAAACATCCATGTGTGCTCTGATTAATTCTAGTTTTTCGAACTCAGTAAAAAAATTAGTTCATTAACATTGAACTACATTATATAGTAATCCTCCAAATCCAACCAGGGATAGATCCTTGCTGCCAATCAAGTGTCCATAGCCCCGACAAGGTTATCTCCATAATTCCCCCCCAAACATAGCTCTACAACCATCCAGGCATCTATAGCCTTGGTAGAGTTATTTGGATAGCCTAAAGAGTTATTTTTTATTTATTTATTTTAGATATAGCAATGATAGCTCATTGTTCTCTTTCTATATTTCAATGATAGCTCTTTTATCAACTTGCAAGCAATGAAGCCTAGCTATTAGGTTGGGAATTATAGTGGTAGCGAAGGTTACTTTTGATTTTTCATTCAATGCAAATACCTTCATCAATTCACTACTTCCCCAAAACTCATTTAATAATTTCCTGATAGTGTGTTTCCAGCTAAATTTCACTACTTTATGCCAAATCCTAGCTAACTATAACTCGCTATATATTAGAAAATATGCATAAATTAAAATTTAGCAACCAACAATTTAATCACCAAATTTAAATCTAAATTTAGAAACATTAGTTACCACCCTTTTGATTAAATTTTATGGAAACTACTAAAAAATTATGCTAGCAATTCCAATTTGATGACACTACACTTCATTAATGGATCAAAAATGTCATGATTACCTTGAAAAACAATCACATTATTATGCATTAAATTTCCACACCTTATTTCACATGTATTATTCCTTAAACTTACTTAGGTGATGACATGTACTGTCTTGCCAGCTTCATTTTCCTTTATATTCCACACACATAAGCACCTCCTTAATTAATACAGCTCTTGAAAAAAAAAGAAATAATCACTATTAACTTCAAAATCTTCAACTTTCTTGATTCACAATTTTCATACTGCTCAAATTTGAAGCAATTTATCACCAACTATGTGCAAAGAATTAATTTGATTTAACTTTCTACTCTAAAGATAATTATCCAGTTACCACCTTGCTTACGATTTCCAAAAATTCACTCAAGGAAACTATGTACCACAAATTTCTTATGGTTTTCTATAAATTCTACATTCCTTCTCAAATTCTTCAAACTTTTTCTTTCTAGATTTCTTATCTTATTTTTGTAATTTATCTCTATGCATTTGCATTTGCTTCTTGGCCATGGATACTCCAATTTTCTTAAGCTACTCTTGCCGCCAAATTTTTTTCTTAGGGAGCATCACACCACAAAGGCTTGAAAAGGTTTTCTTCATTAGGACTTCCAATTTCACTATGCCAAATTTGTGCTTAGTCCTTGGGGAAAAGTATGTTGAATCCAGTCGCTACTTTCACTACTATTCTGATGTGGCTTCTCAATTTGTAGTGTCGCTTCTAGATATTGGGCTACCTGTTGAAGATGTTCGCTTGGCTTCCAATTTGATAGTGAGGCCTAAATATCTAGAGAATTTGGATACTATTCTATCTGTTGCACACCCGACCATTAGGATTCCCTCCATGGATGATATTCCTCAGTTCCTGGAACATGGGGAAGTTGTTCCACTTTGGCCTTTTCTTATTGATCTCCATATTCATGACTTTGAAGTTCACCGAGAACTCACCTACATAGGGTATTTAGCCCTGATAGAAGAGACCTCCCGTATCAACTGAATGGCTACTACCATCTGCAATTTTGCTCACTCTTTTTTTGACCTTTTTTTTTTGATCTTTTGAAACAAGGATTTTTTATATCTCATGTATATACGTGACACACACACACACACACACACACACATATATATATATGTATATACAATTTTGGTACATCTTAAAGTGTGTTTTACTGTGCATGGTTTTATCATTTTACATTTCACAGTTCAATTTTACAAATGTTTGAATTATCTCTCATGTGTAAGATAGGATTAAGCATAATTTGCTAATGTAGAGGCTAGACAAAGAAAAGAGAAAAAAATGATAAATAAACAAAAATAAAGAAACAAAACAAAATAGAAAAAAACCCTACAAAAAGAAAACTAACCCTAACTACCCTAACTCTAACATAACAAAAGATTAACCCTAATAAAGCAACTTATTTCAATTTCTGCAAATATTTCTTTTCTAGTTTTGGTACGAATTATAGTAGGTTTATCTTTGAATTCATTTAACAAAATTTCCAATGTTCTTCTATAACAATGAATTATCTTAAATTTTCTATGTTTAATAATTGTAAATTCAAAAGTGTACTTACCAATGACTTGGCTCATATGTATGAAAATTACCTCATTAAAGATTGATTGCACACATTTCATTTGATGTGACCATACTCTACCTTCCTCTAGCCCTGGTCCATTTCCATGAATGGCTATGTCCATTTCTCTGCTTCCTCTTCCTCTGAAAATCTTCATGTCTTCGGTCCTATCTTCACTTTGTATTTTGTTAGACCAAGATATATCACTATTTATATTGTTATCAAAGAGAGAAAAAGTAGTAGTTTGATACTCTACATCTTGTTCAAAATTAGGAAAATTTCCTTCTATAACTTGCGAATTTTCAACTTGGAGCAAAATACATGTGTTTCTCACTCAATTTTCCCACTCCTTGTTATCTATGTTTTCCACGTATAAGGACAATGATGATTCATCAATTTTGTTTCCTCATTTGTGATGTAATGCCTCTAAATCTTGATGTTTTTTCCTATTTCCTTGCAAAACGTTAGATTTTCTTTATAGTAATTATAGTTTTCCAACGGTTTTGATGTATCAATTGGTTTTTTAGTATTTCCAGTTCCACTAGGGTTAAACATTTTTCTCGTTAACAATTCCTTTCTTTTAGTAGTTAAAAAATTTTATGTTAATTGAATTACTTTACTTATGGCCAAACTTATCCTAGTTAAAAAATTTCACACTCGAGCTCACCGTGATTAGTTGTATCATGAATTCTACACTTGGTGACCCTACCAAAAGTGAATAAACTCAAAGAGTGTAATTTCTGGTTAAAATTTTTCCAAAATTTTCAACTTCCATACTAAAAATCTAGCTTGCACTCATTTTCACTTTACAAGCTTCTCACCAAATTTAGGACTAATAATTCAAAGTATAGCCCTCCAATTCAAAAGAATAAGGCCTAAAATATTTAGAGATGACCCTCCTTCTAGCGCTAGTTCCTGTTGACGATGATTTTACTCGCAACAAATAGGGTGAATAAATTCTTCATAGACAAGACCGCAAAGAGCCTATCCTTCTTGAAAGATATGGAACAAAGACAACCTAAAGGGAAATTCTTCTTTTAATAGGAAAAGATTGGCTTTAGTTCAATCCCAAGTCTTTGATAACCAAGTCATGATTGCACTAGGTTCGCTCTCAGGTTTGATGTGATATTGTTGTTAATCTGAAAGGGACAACTGTTTTGAATGAAATATTTTAGGCAATGAATTTTCAATTGGATCATAAAGACAAGTATCATGAAATAAAAATATTTGCAATAATATTTCATGAACATCACAAATTCTTTTCTATCACTTAAGTAGATTTAGCATTAAGCATTCAACAATTTCATAGAAAAATGAAATATTTTTAATAAAACTCCATCCATTCATTTTTATTTTGGAACATTTTCAAGAATTTAAGCATCTACTCTAAAATAAAGCATAAAAATACTAAAAATTAAAATTTATCCTCTAGTTATTCTCCATGCATGCCCCAAAGAATCAATTAAAATAGAGCAAACCACTTTATACTTCACCATATTGCTTCACATCTATGTATAACATGGTGTGAGATTTTAAAGAGAGGGGTTCCGTTTCTGGACACTGAGTAGGTTTTGTATGCACCCTTAAATAGTGTAGCATACAATCTTGTTCAGCTAAACTAAAAAAACTAGCTACAAAAGATTTGTGAGATAGGTAGCTATCTAATTGGCTCTAATATTAATCAATGTCTATGTGCATACAAATTTTTATACTGGAATGATTCATAAAATATGAAAAAAGAACAAAAATTGAAAAAAAATTATGCTCTTTCGACATCCACAAATTCTAAACTTAAAATAAAAAAGGGGTATCCTTTGGCCTTTTATAGAACACAAGACTCAAATAGGATAAGAAAAATACATTAGAGGAAATCCAAGGGACCAATCACATCAAGGCACGTGGAATGTAGTGACCAATAGGAGAATTGTAATCGAAATCAATAGAAGTCAACTCCAATTACACATTGAAGCTCTTTAGGTGTTAATCTTTAATTATCAGGGTTCTTTCTTTGAACCAAAAAATCCACTCAAACAAAATATAGGAACTTCCCATGAAATCAGAGTGATCAGGTGGAAGTATAGTTCCTATATCTTAGGTTCCTCCTCGATTTGAACATTCCAAAAATGAACTATTCCAAGAATAAGCACACTTCACTGCTACATGCTTGAACTCCAACATCCTAGGATTCCAGTATCTGGCACACCTTTGCAATGAACTCCATTTCAGCATGAGCTTTTAAAGTACATCATTGAACCTGGTAACATCATCAGAATTGTTTGCAAATACTATTTTCTTGATTTTCCATACTCAAAATTTGCATCGCAATCTATATCTCCTGTAATCACAAATTCCAGACATTAAATCCCTTTTAAAGAAAGAAAACACTTATAACATCTCATGTAAATAAAACCATTATTCAAATGTTAGTATAAAATCTCATAAATAGCACGCTCTCTAGCATATCATAAATCCTCACATATATACCAGATTACTATAATCGTTAAATAATCTCAAAATTTTAAAATTTTCATTTCACATTGCAACCCGACACTTGGTACCTGGTATTTAGCTTTACCCACGAACTTTCTCAGACTTAGGTTATACTGGACTTCCATCTTACCGAACTTCATCTTACTAGAGTACAAACATCGGACTAGAGCCTTCCATTCAAACTAGCATTACCTTTTTCCTTTCCAAATGTTTCCAGTTCTCAGTACCTAGTACTCGTAACACTTATGTTATGAAGTACTTTTATTAAAGATTTCTCTTTGCTTTTCACTTCTGGTGATCCTTCAATTTGCTAGCTCCTGCCATAAGAGTTATATTTTTTCACTTGTGTCCCCAAGTCTTTCAGTCTTGGGGCATGTTGTGAGACCACACAATAGAATCCTCAAAACAACCCCTAATTTTTTTCTCATTGTGTTTGTGTGTAGATGTATAGACCATTTGACAAGCTAGACTTATTTGATCTTGGGTTCTTATCTTCTATTTGATTAGAGATGGTAGTGCGAGGTGCAAAAATCCCTATGGAATGATATCATCCATGGCTAGGAGCTAATCCTCTTGAGGATAAGAACTATAGTTTATGCACTTTCTATTTTTGTATATTAGAGATTTAATTTTTTTCATTTGCTCCTATAATTAAGTGATATCATTATTCTTGTCATTAATAGTTTAGTGTTTATTCAATTGAATTGTACAAACATTCTTCAATCCTTGTATCATCATTTGATCTTTAGTCCTTGAGGTATCTAGGGCTATTTTTGCCTTAGGACCCCATCATCTTGAGGGTAGTGAATCCCCTCCTTTACAACAACTAAAGGAGGTCCAATGATTATGTTGCTAGAAAATTATGTGTACGCTAATATGTTAGAGAGTATTTATTTATGTATGGGTCTATATGGATGCAATATGCTCTAAGTTCTTGTTGTATGTGGCTAGATTAAACAATTAATAATTAATGATAAATAATGGAATAAAATAAACTTACACAAATCTAGATTTTTTCCTGTAAAAAATTAAGTATTTTCTAATTTTGAAATATTTGCATGCAAATTTAAAACATAAAGTAATGCAAATGGAAAAGGAAAGTTGCCATAAAATTGGAAAAAAACAATGTAAATAGAAGTAGAATGTTCCCATCGAGTTGGAGAATAGATATTTATTTGACTTTTACATGATAAGTGAGATTTTGGAGGATTTCACTTGACATTTTGGAGGCTTTTATCATTAAATGACAATTTATTTACCATTAAACAACAGTTGAAAATTTTCTTCCAACAACTCAACGGTTGTTTGTAGGTGTGAGACTTGTTTTAGGATAAAATCTCACACTATATTTAGCCTATCGACTAAAAAAAAACCTGGGAAACCTCAATAATAGTTGCAATAATTAGTTACACCAACACTCCTTTTAAGTGCAACAAGAGTAAAAAAATAAACGGGTCCTAGTGAGACAAGCCATGTTAGGTATCCATATACAATCTATAAAAACAATCTCAAGATGCAAGAGAGAGTATTCCTTTACTAAAATGGAGGAGGAAGAGAGGACTAGATAACCCCCCAAAAATAATTGTTTCTTACACCTCCAAAAGAGATTGAAGATAAACATATGTTCTCTATGTACAAAGGGTTTGGTAAATATATTAGCATCTTGCTTGAATGTGGGATAATACTAATGATTGATGATTTTCTCTTGGATAAGATCTCAAACATAATGCATATGGATATCAATGTTATTAGCTTACTAATGGTGAATTGGATTCTTCAAGATTGTAATAGCACTCTAGTTATCAAAGTAGATGATAGATAGTAGTTGATAGATTCCAAACCCTGTTAGGATGTGGCAAAGCCAAATGGCCTATGTAGTGGCATTCACATTCCCCTTGTACTATACCTTTGTAGATGAAAGAGAAAAAACATGTTTATTTTTTCTTGACTAAAAAATAATACTAAATCCAAGGAAAAAGCTATAGTCATATGTGGATGTGAGATCCTTAGAATCACCAACCAAATTAGAATAAGTATATTATATCAAGTTGACATCTTGGCCTATTGCATAATGTATCCCATATGAAAGTGTCCCTTATACATAGTGCAATATATGGTTGGTAGCTTTCTAATGAAGATCATGAGGTTCTCACATAAAGCGAGAGACCATGCCAACAACATAGGAAATTTTGGAACAAGTGTGTGTGAGGTATATGAGACTTCTCATGAGTTGCTGATACAATCTGGTATCAATAAGAGGTGTCAAACAATAAGCCCCCAACTTGGCTCCTTATACAAAGGAAGTTGATGTAGGCTTAAGTAAAAATAAACATTTGAAACTATAATACTAGATCAAAAGTATAATTTTGGGCTTACAAAGGAAAATAATAATCCCTCTAATTTTGTTTTGATATCTCCTTAAAAATATATATGTAATCTCGTAAGAGTTATCAAAACAAAATTAGAGGGATTATTATTTTCCTTTGTAAGCCCAAAATTATAAGGGCCCTTCATTATTAATCTTGAAGAGATTTTATTATGTAACGGGGGGATTTCTTTTGGATTTACATGTAAATTTGGGGCAATTGTAAATCAATTTGTTTTACGCCAAATTGGGTAAAATTGGTGGATAAAAAAGGGTAAATGGGTGAGAGTTTGGGGAGTGTGTTTTAGCTAATTATTCTTGTAAGGAATTTTGGAGGTGATTTTTGTAAGTGGAGAGTTATGATTTTTCTTTCTTGGAGAAATCTTATTGTAACTTCCTGCTTTTGGAGAAACTTGTTCCTGAGCACTTTGGAAGTGCATTTTCAGATTTCTTTGTAATCCAAGGGGAGGTTATGCTGAAGATTGTAACTGAGTTTCTAGAGGAATAATTGGATCGTTCTACTCTTTGGAGAGGGACCCGAAAATGTAGCCATTGTTTTTGGCGAACTCTGTTATCAAACCTCTATTTGCACTTTCTTTCTTCTCTCTCATTTTGGTTTTATCACCTTGATTTTAAGCATAATTTCAATAATGTACATTTAATTATGAGTTTTTATTAAGTGTTGTAATTACTAAGCATTCAAATGCAATTAGTCTAGATCCTAAATCAGATCAAGTTTTGATATCAGAGCATTTGGTGACTAGTATTGCAGATTTGTGGTGAATGCTAACAAGATCTAGGATTCAAAAGGTCGAAGGTAAGCTTGAAGAATACAATCCTGAGATCAGGAAACGAAGAACTTTTCCAAAAATGTATGTGTCTGGAATGGAGGTATCTGAAGAACTCAATGAGCAGGAGTTTCGAAGAGCCTTCTGGAAAATGAGAGCTGTGTTGGAGATGCTTCTCAAAGAAAGGGAAGAATGCATGAAACTTGAAGAAGATAATGCATTGAAGAAAGAGGATCATGGAGACTGTAAAGGCAAGAAGAAGCAACCAGGAGGTGGTGATGAACCCCCAAAATCCCCTTTGTCTACTCCTTCTTCTCCCCCTTCTTCTCCTTCTTCTTCTACACATTCTCTTTCTGCTAATCCTTTTAAGGGTGTAAATAAGCCTAAGATTAAATTGGATGTTAAATTTGAACTACCTAAGTATTGTGGTGAATTAGATGTTGAAAAACTAGATGATTGGATTCAACAAGTAGAAGTTTATTGTAGAGTCCAAAGCCTCTTTGATGATGCTTCTAGGATCCAGTTAGCTACTCTTTAGTTGGGAGGTACAACTCTTACCTGGTGGGAGAGTAGGACTAGAGCAGAAATTTCACAGCATGGTAGAGTCAGTTTAACCTAGACATAATTTGTTAGTGCTCTTAAAAAGCAATTCTATCCCCTAGGCCATATGCAATAGTTAATGATGAACTGGAAAAATTTTAGGCAAGGGAAAGGACAGACTATTCAAGATTACACCCACGAGTTTCATAAACACCCAGGATACTTTTTTAAAGTACATAGGAGGTCTTCACTCATATATCAAAATTCTATTTTGGTCTTGAACCCTAGTAATTTGGATGAAGTTTGTGTCCAAGCTACACATTTAGAGTTAAGAGGAAAGGGTTCTTTTATTGATAAGTTTGATAATGATAACTCTGTAAAGAAATCATCTAAGGTTGCAGAGACATGGAAAGGAAAGAAGACAACTACAGTCAAGAAGGATGACAAGCTTTCTTTCTCTCATTGTGAGAGGAAGGGTCATGATGAAGATCATTGTTGGAAGTTGCATCTAGAATTGAAGCCTAAGTGGGCTCAAAAACAAAATTAGAAACAAAAAGGTAAGGAGAAAGCCACAAAATTTGTTATGGATCTTGGTTCTGATTCTTATGATGAAACTAAGATAACAGCTATGGGTTTGAAAGGTAAAGCTCTTATTTCCATTGTTTCCTTTGATAGTTGTGCTTCTACACCTAAAGTTAATGAAGTCTCTGATGATAAGAAAAGGAATGAACTTTTTCACATAAGGGTTATTGCTAAGAATGTGAAACTTGATGCACTCAGATAGTGGTTCTCAAGTTAACTTAATTTTTGAAGATGTAAGAAACTTGGGATTGAAAATTACACTACATAAGAAACCTTATCCACTAGGCTAGATTTGCGAGAATGATAACATGCAAGTAACAAGACAATGCACTTTGAGATTCACAATCACTAGTAAGTTTGTGGATGAAGTACAGTTTGATGTGGTTCCACTAGATATCTGTGGGATAGTGCTAGGTATCCCTTATTTATATGATTGAAAAGCTATTTTCTATAGGGAAAAGAATCATTATCATTTGTTTAAAGAAGGCATTCAGTATATTGTACATTCTCATAGGATTAAGACTGATCGTTCTTTTGCAAACATAGGGCAATTAAAGAGGGTAATTAATGCAAGTAAATATTTGACTCTTATGTCTGTTAGTTCAGGTGGTTCTAGACATGAACTTGAAGTAGCTAATCAGGGTCAGAGGTCGCAGGATGCACCAACAATACAACATGAGGGAATGTTGAATGAAAGCATTGATGGTCCCTTGGGTAAAAATGTTTCTGTTGTGAAAGATCGATATATTGTTGATTTATTCTCTTTCATATTTGCATTATTGTTCAGCTTGATGCTAGTCAATGTTTGTTGGTTACTGGCTATGACAATTGATGTAGATACTTATGGAAGTGATAGAATTATGTTTATGTTCAACAATGTTGTTGCAGTCTTCATTATGATTGTAATCCAAGCTTAAATATGTATAGATGATATAGGACAAGTGGGGAGGAAAATTCCTCACTTGATGTCTGAATAAATGCCACTTTTGGAAGTCCAAAAGCTCTCTAGTGGGGAGGCCTAATCCAGAGGATTTTTGTCAAATTTTGAAGTTCCTCATTTTTATCCAGAAACATCTTCATTAGAAAGTATTTAGAACTCTGACTCCAATGCAACTCAAATGAAGTCAATTGGAGCTACGATGCTCAAGATACACTCGGTCAAACCTTCAGTCAACTCAAAGACCCATGTCAGAAAAAAAAGGTCAAAAATCAAAGTTGTCAAAAGTGGTCAAGAATGGCATCAATGTGAAGAGCTCATTGTAAGCTTTTCGACAACATTCATTTCATCAAAATTGGAGTTCGTTTGCCCAAGTTATGAGTAGTCAAAGTCGGCCAATCATGTGTGGACATGTGGCAGTCCAGTCAACGCCACATCATCAGTCCAGTCAATGGACACATCACTCCAAAGTCTTTGACCGGCGAATGAAATTTTGATATGGCATCATCTCACCCCTCCACGTGGTAAGCCATTATTGGCAAAAGGTGGCATATTATTTTTATAAAAAATAATATAATAATAAAAAATAATAAAATATATAAAACAAATAATAAAATAATGAAAAAATGCCACATTCTTTTAAAAAAAAACATGGGCCCTCCTATATTAAAGGATCTCCACCTATCTTAAAGCCCATATTAAAGCCATGAGTTTTGTTTTAAAAACTTTCTATGTTATTTTTAAAAGCCTATTTTCAAGGAATCCCTATTTTAAGGGATTTTAAACCCTTTTTTTATTATTATTACCCCTATTCAAAAGGAATAAACTCCTATAAGATAGCAATGGGATTATTTTCAAGGGGATAAAATTTAAAATATCTCCTTAAAAATATATACATAATCTTGTAAGAGTTATCAAAACAAAATTATAGGGATTATTATTTTCCTTTGTAAGCCCAAAATTATAAGGGCCCTTCGTTATTTATCTTGAAGAGATTTTATTATGTAATGGGGGGATTTCTTTTGGATTTACATGTAAATTTGGGGAGATTGTAAATCAAGTTGTTTTACACCAAATTGGGTAAAATTGGTGTATAAAAAGGGGTAAATGGGTGAGAGTTTGGGGAGTGTGTTTTAGCTAATTATTTTTGTAAGGAATTTTGGAGGTGATTTTTGTAAGTGGAGAGTTATGATTTTTCTTTCTTGGAGAAATCTTATTGTAACTTCGTGCTTTTGGAGAAGCTTGTTCCCACGCACTTTGGAAGTGCATTTTCAGATTTCTTTGTAATCCAAGGGGAGGCTATGTCGAAGATTATAACCGAGTTTCTGGAGGAATAATTGGATCGGTCTACTCTTTGGAGAGGGACCCGGAAACATAGCCATTGTTTTTGGAGAACTCTATTATCAAACCTTTGTTTGCACTTTCTCTCTTCTCTCTCATTCTGGTTTTATCACCTTGATTTTAAGCATAATTTCAATAATGTACATTTAATTATGAGTTTTTATTAAATGTTGTAATCACTAGGCATTCAGATGCAATTAGTCTAGATCCTAAATTAGATCAAAGCCCGAGGGACTTATTTGAGACTATAAATAGATTTATAAAATGTATAGACCAAGGAAGAATCTTTAGTAATCCCATGTGATTGTGGCATGCATATTTTCTCTTATAGATCACCATCAATAAAGGCACTCTTTACGTCCATCTAATATAGTGATTAATGATGATAGTTGCAATGACTAGAGTGAGATAAATGAAATTCATTTTGGTGACATATGCAAAGATATTAGAATAGTTTATGCCTTGTACTTGTGAAAATCCTTTTACAAAAATTCATGCTTTATATTTTTTAGTTGTTCCATTTGCTACATACTTGGTTTGAAATATCTACTTACATTGAACTATATTCCTTATTTTATGAAGAGGGACACAAACCCAAGTGTTATTCTTAATTAAGAGTATTCTTCCTTCATTATTGAATCCCATTAAATAATAGGGTATAAGAAAAAAGTTGTGTCACACATTTGACCAACTCATTAGCACAAGTGAATTGAAGTATTTCTAACTACAAATCAATTTTGGTCAAGCATATGATCTAGTAAGATTCATTGTAGCTAAGTTAAATATTTTCACAACTTTTCCAACTAAAATTGTTGGCTAAATGTATACTTACCACCACTTTCAAACCAATTTACCAAAAAAATAAAATTATTCGAAAAAATTTATGTTTCAATAACTCATTTAAATATTTTTAAAAAAAATAAAAACTACCCTTTGGTAGAACCATAAGTGCGGATTTCAAAAATATATATTTTAATCATTTATTTTTATGAAAATTAGGTTTTCAGCATAAAATATTAGGTTGATTACCATGTCAAAAAATAAAAACTAAAACTTATTAAAATTTTGAAAAAATGTGATACACTAGATAAAAGAATCTATATCAAGATGGTATTATTTTTTTCTATTTTAGATAAATATTTAATATGAAAGTTGACATTGAATGAAAACAATCATATTTTAATACACACATTTTAAATTTTTTAAAAGATACATATATTTATGAAAATTGGAAAAATAATATCCATGCACTAAAGTTTCAAGTTATAAATACACATAAAAAAATTGAAGGAAAAAAATAATTTACTATATAACGATTGACATCTCATGTAACTTCATTTTCAGTATTTTATCATCAAGTAAATTATAGTGTCCATTTATTAAAAAAATATTTTAATTTTTTTTTCTTAAGTACAAACATAAAATATACTAAAAAACACACATTTCATTAGTTTACAACATTTCAAAATTCAAAACATATATGTGTTGATGGGTGTTTTTGCACTTTCAAAACATAGGTAGCACACAAATGCACTTCCTCTCTTGAAAGACAACTTCCCACAAGCAAATTGCAAAAAATTATCCCAAGGTCTCTTGGGTGTCAGGTCATGACTTGCAAAAACAACTTAGTGGATTGATGTGATTTGTTGGTAATCACAACGGGCACAAACAATTGTTAAGTTGGAGGGAGATTGGATCCTCAAATGGAGTTCCTAAGATTCTAGTAATGATGTGCAATTGTTGAAAGTTCAAAATAGTAGTCTAACACTCCACCTTTAACATCAAATTTGGCTTTACAATGATGTTGGAACTTTTCCTAAACTACTATTTCAAAGAAAGGTCAAAAGGGTAAAGGGAGGAGGAAGTTCCTAGACCTACAACTACCGATGAACATTGATAATGAAGGATGCTACAGTGGGCAACCTTCCTATAACTGAGTTCCACTTAACCAAAACACACAGTATCATGAAACTAGTGCTATCTTCTAGGGTATGCAAATTTTTTCAGTTGTTCATTCACCATAAAGCATAAATGAAAGATAAAACTTCAGTGTAGCAAATAATTTATGTTCAGACTAGCTTTACACAACTGTTTATCATCAATAACTAGCAAAAAGCATGAACATGGAAAGCATCAACACCATAGCATTCTTCAAAATCAATGGGAAACATCAACTTAGATACTAAAACCACTTAAAAAAATTAAGAACAACAAGCTAAAGTAACTCGAATTTGTCAAACTTGAGAAGATGAATCATGCAACATGTGAGAAACTCAAGAATCCACCAAAAGTAATGAAGTTCTATTAAAATTTCTGTAGCATATCATTACAACCACTCAACTCTCTATTTGAAAATGAGAGGAGACCCCCTATTTATAGTTTTCCAAAGCCAAAATGAGTGGCTAGGATTGATTTACATTGTATCTCTTAGATTCATTACAAGCTAGGGTTTCACCTACCCCCAAACTATAACATTATAAAATACATTCCTTGTCTTTCTCCCTATTTTTTCCTATAGTTCCCTAGTACTGTAGCACTTTTTGTCTTGTAGTGGTTTGCTCTTTGGTTGCTACAACACTGTTAGGAACTCATCATCTATTATAGGATTTCCTTGATTCTTCTAAATAGTGGCATACTCTACAAATTTTCCCATCAATGCCTAAGTTTATTCCACTCCATGATGTTTGATTGAAGCACTTGGAAGGATAGATTCCTGGATTTGCTTGTGATCAACTCCCAATTCTTCATACTCTTACATGTGGCCTTGATCATCTCCTCCAACTAGATCAAGGCCCTAGCAGCAAAATCCATGAAGTCTGGTGTTAATGAATCTATCTCCCCTTGCTCCATTTACTTACGGAAATATGGCCTGATCTTCTTCGGATCCAGTTCTACAATAGGAATATCATAATCTGTCATGAGTTTCATATAATCCTCATTGTCTATCATGTGTTCCTTGACCCATTCAAAGTTGAGTTCTACTTTATGGAGCACTCTTTCTAGGACGTCTCTTTTGTGGTCCAGGCCCATCTTCCATGTATCCACCAGCCAATGATCATCCTTCAATAGGGCCAACTCCTTTTCCCATATCTTTTTGGGCATTTTGAGTATGGCTTCGAGCTTAGGATATGTAATCCTATATGGTTTAGGGAAGTTATGACAAATTATCTTTGTGCCCTCGAGTTGCTTCTACACTTCCCAGAACTTATTGGTTGTTCAGATAGCATGTCCAATACCCATATCACCATTATATAGCACCCATCTAAACCAATCTAAGGTAGCCTTGGTCCAATTCATCATTTTCTCCATCTTCGAGAATTCATCTTGGGATAGCAACTGGGGTGCGGAGGATGTACTCAGGGTTTCTTCCTCTAAGGGAATCCACAGTTGAATGTAGGCACTAAGGTTTTCCACTTGTTCCTTCAACTCCTCCTTCAAGGATTGATCCTTGTTCATTTTCTCAACTATCGTGGTCATCGATCCTTGGAATTCATCTATTTTCTACTCCCTCATAGCAGTGCCCAAGTTGATGGTGGAGATATTATAACTAACCCCCTCTCCTTTTTCCATTATTGGGGTGGCAATTTGCATGGTCCTTGATCCAAATGCATCAGTTGTTATATGGGAACAAAAATTTAGCTTCCTCTCTTTTCTTGGCTTCGTTTGCACTTGTGCCAAGATAGCCTCGAGTTTGGCCTTTGGATGCACGAGAACAAGGGCTTCCTTTTGTAGCTGCTTCTACAACCAATCAAGAATTTGAGTGTCCCCTTTTGGTGATTCATGATCACCTTACATTCTTTGTTCGAGTTGGGGCTACCTTTCCTCAAGACCAAGAGCTTCGAGCTCTATTCTTTCTTCCTCCTCATTTGATTCCCGGATTAGTATAGCATTTTTCTTATCTAGCTCAGCAGTGGCTATGTTTTCTTCAATGACACCCTCTATCGATGGGGTGATCTCTACTTATTTCTCAAGCCCTTTATGGCATTCTGGCTCAAGGCTCTTTCTAAGCTCATCTTCTTCTTCAGGTTTGTCTTTTCCCTCTTCTTCTTTTTCAATCTCCTCTTTTTATTTCTCAGGAGGTATCTCCTCTACCTAAGTAGGGCCTTTATCTTACCCAACAAATGGAGGCTCTTTTTTCATTTACATTTTTTCACTAGTGTCATCCCTTTCTTTAGAGGGTTGCTTCTCATTTTCAATTTCTTCTCCAACATCTTTTAACTGCTAGGATAGCTCCTCTTTGAACTTTTGATCAAAAGCTCTCAACTATGTACTTTTCATTAAGTGCCTATGTATCCTCCTCTAAAGACTGTGAATCCTTTCCCTCTTCATAGGCCACCTCATCTATAATCACATTGATTCTACCCTTAGGATGTTCATAATAGTCATCCTTAAAGGGATCCTCAAATTCTTCAGCTATTTCCTTGGCTTTCTCCCTCTAGCATCTCTCCATTTCTTCTAATATTTGCATTATACCCTCCATTTTTGCTGGCTCTATGAGAGGAGGGATAGGGAGGATAGCTTCAGCTTGGGCCATTGCAACTTGTACTCTAGGATTCATTAATACCCTAGAGAGTTCCATGGGTATATTTTCATGTATTTCGCAAAGGCCTCTCATAGAGTGAGGAAGGGAATAGTTGTTGTAGCAGCTAGGGGAATTGTAGTAGAAGGAGACAATGAGGAGGATGATAGTGGAGCAGTTATAGCAGAGGAGGAATCTTGCACCATGATGGGAGTTGTACACGAAGTGGAAGCCAAGTGGATAGAGATGTCCATGATGGGCGGGGATGAGACTGGAAGTGACTGAGATGCAAGAGGTGGAGTAATAGCAATGGTGGCAGTACTGGGAGGAGCAATGGAACAGATGGTGATTGCGGGAGCTCAGCCTCTTCTTTGCCTTCATGTTGAGGGTCTTCTTGTATTGTGGGCATTTCAATAAACTCTCCTAAATTCTTTTCCTTTTTGGAGGATTCCCCTTCTGTAGGATTTCTTGAGTAGACTTTAGGCTTGGGTTTTTGCTCTGACACCTCATTCCTCTTTCTTGATCATGTTACTAGAGGATATTTTTGGGTTTCCTTGGTCAGAGTGGTAGCTGCCCTACTATCAGTCTCATTCTCGATCTCCACCTCAATCCACTACCTTGTTCTTTTCTCCACCAGCTTAGTCATGATATCAAGGTCATTGACCTCCTCTCATCCCAATCTATTAGTGGTAGTGGCAAGTTAGCCACAACATCATACCTTGGATCCAAAATGGTGTCTTCATCCTCCATTATTTGGTCAGGCACTGGGAAGAGATTGATTGAATTTAAAAATTGGGTGGTCATATGCATGTAGTGCCACATGTGCACTTCCTTATCATCTTGACAGTTTTCCCAATAGTCTTCAATATGGGGCAGGTGGGCGTATTCTTTTTTGACAAATTTCATTAATTTGTATTAAGGATCTATTCTTGGTCTAGTTGTGTGGAGGCACAAATTATACTCCATGATTTACTTCTCTGAGTATTCCACACATTGGGCTGCGAGAATAGCATACATTCCCTGACTGGAGGTGAGAGGGTAGGGAATTCCCACCCTATGCTTATTTCTCAATAGAGTATGGACGTTCCACAACTACTGGGAGACTTCCAATATGACCATTCAGTCGTTTGGGTACCAGGGAAGCTTGTAAGGCCTCTTAGAGAAGCCCTCTATTTTGATATAAGTAAACTTCAGGAACTGTATGAACGGGTACCTAGATCTATGAATGAATGCATAAGCACTGTGCAAGGCTCTCCTTCGAAGTCTCCTCCAAGAAGTCTGATGATATGCCCAATAAAGGCATCATTCACTTTGTGATAGTCCATCTTGAAGTTCTAGTATTGTAGTTGTGGATACTTATCATATACTTTTATCTCCCTTCCTAGAGTTGGAATCTGAGCAAAAAAGAGTCCTTTGTAGGGGAATGGTGCCACCAGGAGGTACACCAAGTAGGAGGTCATATAAAACTACAACATCTTTTTTACAGCCATCAGCTGATTGTGCAAGTTGTCGCTAATAATTTTCATCCAATGGAACTTAGTTTTCCCCCTGATGATCTCCTCAATAAAGTAGAACATCCATTCTTGGAAATAGGCAGCAATAGGAATTCCCATAACCCTACTAAGGAGAGTCACTAGATCATGATAATCCTCGTAGAAATCACTACGGAAAAGCTCCTAGGGCACCTTAGTAGCATTTCCCCTCTTCTCTTTCAACCAATGTTGGTTGATCAACTTTTTGCAACCTTGAGGGTCTACCTTCCACATGTTTTCTACATACCCCTTCTCAGTTTCTTCCATAGGGTCAAACCTAGGGATGTGAAATGTCTCACCTATGGATTGGGTTGACAAGTCTGCTAGTACTCAGCCTTAATGATCAATAATTTTTTGGGTACCCCCATGGTAGGCTTCCTTGCATGTCATTACTAGTCCTGGGCTACTAGAGTGGATGGGAAGCCAACTGCTTTGGTGAAACCACTTCTTCTAATCTTCCTAGCATTGTCAATGGTCGGGTTAATTATGACCCATTTCCTAAACTCATCTATATCTATATGTCCAAGGTTGGTGTCTGAAATTGTGTTCCAGTCTAAAGTGACCCTGGAGGTGATGTCCACCCTTTGGAATTGATATTTCATTTAATCTTTGTCTTCTTCACCTCTTGGTGCCTTGGTGATATTCTTTCCTTTCTCTTTCTCTGAGGACACTCCTGATGGTCCCGCACCCCATTCCATAAATCTTGTAGACACAAATGTAGTAAGCATATTCATATGTAAAGTGGGTGAAGCGTTAGTGAAATCCTACAAACACGAGGGTTGGATTAAACATTCCATCATCAAATATCATAAAATCCATTAAAATTCATCATTTAATGCTTGTCAGGGTTAATTATGAGGATGTGGGCCTAGGGATGCAAGTTTCCCTAGGTTGGCAGTCGTTCAGAGTGACTTAGGGTGAAATGACCCTGGGGTCACGACAACCCGCAAGCAACCACTCGCACTAAAATTTACACACTTGGATTTCAGAGGTCAGTCAATGCCTTTGAGCATTTAGAAATGTTTTTCATTCTCCCACGAGATCCTTGGAGGTGTCAGTTTCATCACTTTTCTAATGCAGACTCAAAGGGTGC